>BFEA01000049.1:1483344-1510883 GCA_003427395.1 Chara braunii
TGTGACATTGTTTTTTACCTTTCGTTTTCTTTCTTTTTTAATTTTTGTGTATTTGAATCTTTTTTTTTCTTTCTTTGTTCTTTCGTTCTTTGGTGTTGTGCCAAGTGAACCGGGGCCCGGCCTTCAAGCAGCGACCGGGCCTTCCCGACCCCCGAAGGTGTCGGCGCAGCAACGGGGAGGGCCCGTGGCCAATAGCTGGGCCAAGTACTGGTGGTTTAAGTTCACAGTAGCCCGGCCCTTGGTCTGGCTGCTTCCTCGTTGTGAGGACCAGTCCACACGTTTTGTGGTCCAGTCCGGGATGGGGGCTCCCTGGGACGATAACCGCTGTCAAAGGGCTCCTTCTAGATCGCTCGAGAGGAGGATGGGATCGATACGGGATTTTGACCACCTCGCAGGGTCGTTGTCCCGTATGCAGGAAAAGGTGCGTTCATTCGGGTGTAGACGGCCGAACGTGTCAAATACTGAGAGGGTGTCACATAGCTCCCCCAGCATCTGCTCATCTTCTTCCGCCATGTACGAAGGGGACACCTGCAGGTTCCAGCGATCAAGCCACCTGTCCGGGGCTGCGTTGAAATCCCCTGCAATGACGAGAGGGATCCGCTTCGGAACCATCATTCCCAAGCTACCGAAAAAGGCCCTCCTTTCTCTCACCGCATTTGGGCCATAAATGCATAGAATGCAATCACTTCCAGCTCCAACATTCCAAGCACGGAGACCCATCTCCCTTCCAGCTCGTCAGCTGCCCAATTGATCATTTGCGACCTTTGAGTTTGGAGGGAGCCAGCTTGCCACTCCCACCGTACCTGGGCCTGGAGCGTGGGCTCAAAGAATGTGTGTGGCCATACCATCCTGTGGGCTCTGTGATGATCTGGTTTGTCTTGGAGATGTTTTTTTGAACGCACACCACATCCGGCCAGCTCCTCCCCCCTACACCTTTTAATTGGTCCCAGATTGCCTGTCATTTGTCTGCGTTCGGGGTTGCTAGGCCATTGACATTGATCGAGGGAAGATCCAAGTCGGCCGCCCGCACACAGTATCGCCAGGCCAGGTTCCTGCATTACAATATGTTTATCTGTGTAGCACCGTGTTCACGTTTGGAGGTGAACCAGAACATGTTCTCGCCCGAACGCGAACTAACGCCCAACACTCTCCGAAATCGAACATAAAAAAAAATATATTAAAAAAAAAGAAAAAAAAGTCTCAGAAAAATCTGAAACAAATATGTCATGTAAAACAACAATACACACAACTTTTGTCTTGGAGTCATGTTCAAATTCTTAGCCAAACGTGAGTTAAAAATAAAAAAACTAAAAAGAAGAAAATTAATTTTATTTTTTTTAACGAAAAAAAAAAAAGTTCGCCCGAACACTTTTGCAAGCTGTTCGCGCAAACGCGCGAACACATTCGCGCTAACATGGAGGGGCGCAACCAGGTTCGCCGTGCTACGCAGGTGTCTATATCATCCTTTTAATGCGCTCCCTTCCCTGCCCCTGGGGACTGCCAGGTGCGTGTAACTACAGTGCCTGGAGTGGCTGCCACGGCCGCAGATCCCATCTGTCCAGGTCAAGATGTCATGGCAGACTATTGCCCATATGCATCTGTAGACATCTTCTTCTGGCCAGTATTGCACTGCCTTGGTTTTAATTCCTTGCATGTCAAGTAAGGAGTTGTGGTTGTGCCATCGCAGTCCCGCAGCTTTGTGAAAGAGGACGTACAGATCAGTTGGAGTGGTCAAAGAGGACGTACAGATCAGTTGGAGCGATTTGGAATCGGCTCCCGCCGACCCTTGTGACAGCCCGGTACCTGGCTGTCTAATTTTTAAGGATAAATTCCCCGGCTTGGCGGGTGAAGGCAGCGTCCCTCCCTTTGAGGTCTTCTCGGTCAACCGAGAAGTCTCACCCCTGCAGTGTGACCCATCCCTTCCGCTCTTATCCTCCCCCCACCTGCGGGTGACAACCCCACTTCCCATCTTCCATCGGTCTTCCTCAATGGAAGCACCAGCACTCCATCCTTCTTCGAAAAGGTCTTTCATACAGGCCCTGTTCTACCAAGTTCCGTATTCTCATCCTGCGTGAGATCAGCCCCTCCTCATCGGTGTTCCCCTCCTTCCCTTTCATAGAGTTCTTCCCTGTTGGCGACCTCTGCTGCCCCTGCACTTGGTGTCCCGTGGGGCCAAGGACCTGGTCCCCCATTTGCACCAGCTGCCCAGCCTGCCCCTCTGCTACTGGATGCTGTGTCGTGTCCGTGGTTCCAGGTGACCGGAACCTGGCCCTTGTGATTGTGAGGATGCGCTGGAAGATTTCTGCCCATGTGATGTGCACTGGGGGACCGTCCATTAGTGCACCCCTCAGTGTCGGACTACCGTCCAGCAGTGCATGCAACTGGACACAAGTTTGATCCCAGTAGTCCTCAGACTCCCGCGGGTGCAACGTTTTTAGATTGTCAAGTAGCCAGTCTGCGATCTTCTGCATCTTGGCATCCAAGTTCATCTCTTCTGGCAGCGGCATGTCGGGGTCAGACTGCCTGTCCATCATCACCACATCCGGGGGCATTGGCAGGGAGTCCACCTCCATGGCCTGTGGACCAAAGGCATCAGAAAAGGGGTCTGGGGCCCCCATCTCAGCTCTAGACTGTGACTGTGCCCCCAGGCCTTGCCCTTGTTGCCCTTCCGCATCCTGCCGTCCTTCTTTCCTCCCCTGTTGCCCTTCTGGCGCCGCCTGCTGGCTTGCGCCTCTTTCTCCTTCCTGCTGCTTGAGAGATGCCGTCTGCTGCGCCCTTCCTCCTTCCCCCTTGCCTTCTATACTCCCCCCCTTTGACTCTGGGGGCAACCCCCGCGTTGGCTGCATTGCATGCTCCATAATCGGGGTCTGCTTGCGGCACGGTCTCTGCGGCACGGTCTCTGCCCCCTCCTTCCTCCCCGCTTTGGTCAAGAGGGTGAAATGATTTACCCTTCCATCTTCCCTTTCCTCTTCCGACTGTGTTCTCTTGTCCCCTTGTTGCTTTCCGCTTGTTTTTCTGTTTCCCAGGGACCACCTGCCATTCCTCATCGCATCTTGTAATATTAGTTTTCCAACTTCTTCCTTTTTGCTTCCACACACTATTTCGCTTTTCCAGCTCTGACAGCAAAAGTTGGCATTGTATAACAAGGGACACTGCTACTGATGCTTCTATCAGCGGTTCATGTTGATACATCATCTTTCTTTCTCCATCTCTTTCCTTCCTTCCTTCTTTTTCTACATCATCGCATACTATGAAAACAATGCAGCACTATCATTAACACCATCAAGAAGCCATAAAAAAATCTGACTTGGTATTTTCAACGACGTAAAAGGAAAAGAGTCTTTTTGACGTGTAGGGTTAGCTGCCTATGTGTATGATGTCGTTTGGATGCTTGACTTCCACCATATACCAACAAGGGCTCACATCATAGGATGTTCTTCGAAGGTTTTTCGGGGGGGTTCTTAAGCCTTTCAATGGCAGCGTGGTCATTTCCTCTTCGTAAATCAGCTGGATCCAACCAGAAAGGCTATATCCCTACTGCTCGCCGTTGTGAATGCTCACCCAGCCTCAGCAACAAGAAGGAAGCGGAGGAGAGGTGGGAGGAGGATGATTGACAGAAGACTCACTGTAGGAGAAGTAGGGGAGGTGGGAGGAGGATGAGTGAAAGAAGACTCACTGTAGAGTCGTGTAAACATAGAGACCCTTCTTACCATATGAGCTTCAGCATGGAGTTTGTAACTCCATATCCTATAAGGGTAGTGGTAACTTAGTATGAAGAATTTCGCTGAATATGGAGGTGCAAATGAACTGATTCACCAGTAAGCAGAGGTCACCAAAGAGAGAGACAGACAGAAGGGACAGGAGAAAGTATGCCAACAATCTCAATCAGAACCCCCAAGCCACCCACGCCCAGCAAGTGTGAAGTCGCATATAACACCTCTGAATCATGAGATGCGCAGTACATAGTGCGCTCGGGTGCTCTGCCAGATCGGGCACAGGATAGCTGGATTCTGTTAACACACTGTGCCTGGTATGGCCAGGGTGAGAAATAATGACGATGTCCAGTTGTTCCCCATCAAACTTTTTGTTTCTTTGGATTGACGGAAACGAAACTTGCAGCGCTCGCAAAATTCGCAAATTGGACAAAGAAACTGGAAGAATCTGATTCTCTACGTGTTGGATGACTGAACACGAACGCGACAGAACAAACACAAAAGCAGGAGAGCACATGATAGAAAGGAAGGAAGGGAATCAAAAGAGGAAAGACGAGAGGCTGAGGATAAGACTTACGGTGCGCCGAGGAGTAAGCCTCCCTGTCTCCGAGATGAATTGCTGAAGAAACCGGACATTCTGCAAATCACAAGCACGTTCACATGGAGAGCAAGTTAACGGAGGCCCAAATTTTCAGACAACTTGACATGCCATTTATAACAAAAGTTACAAAACCCAAGGGTCATTTTAACCAAACTTGCCACCGCTTCATAGAGTGGAGACCATACTACCTAATTGCAAAAAAAAAAACAAAAAAAAAAAACCGTATAAATTTACTATAAAATAATAAAACAGCAAGGCAAAAGTGAACTTTCATGAAATTTCGCCAACATTCCAATTTCAGAAATCTTGAGAAATTTCAGAAATCTCAGCAGACGAAATTCCAATGCTCCAATGATACCAAGCCAACACTGTTTCTGAAGGAATTTGTGGAGTAGATTTGAGGGGAGAAGGGTTGCACTTTGAAGATGACAGCATGTGCCATCTTCTTCCACCTGCCTTATCACCCCAAGAGGAAGAAGCAGGACTGCCAAAACAACAAAGTCTGTCCTCATTCTGTTGATTGCCAGATGTCAGAAGTTCAGAACTGGTGAGCACTTACGAGTTTTCACAAGGGAGGGCCAAAGTCCGCTGTCACATACCTCCTTTCCCTTGCCACCAAAGAGTACAAAGGGAAAGACTGTTCTTTCAAGCAAGCATTCTTTGGAGCAAGGTAAACTGCACATCAAACATAATTCATGATTACTGTTCACAGTGTTGGAGAACAAGGTCCGCTCTCAACTAATTCCTTGCGCTCTCACCAAATGAATGAACTAATGGAGAGAGATTCTCTGGAACGAATTCCAAAAAAAAGGACCTCCGAGGCACTAGTTTTTCTCTCCAGGTGGGGATTGGCCAAGAAAAACTGGTTGAGGCCTTTGACGGCCTTGCATTATTGGATCCACCTCGCCCCCTCTGCTTCTCCCTCGGGCCAGGCACTAACTGAGCTCGGGGTCCTGTGTGGGAAACCTGCCCGGACATGCACTGTCATGCAATTGGTGGGCTTCAGGGCAGGTTCCCCAGGACCCCAGCACCCGCGAATGTACCGTAGCAATTATCTAATTTTTCTGGCGTTTGAACGCACAGCAGTAGATGTGATGGAAGTGTTATTTCATTGACTTGCAATGATTTCAGTCTTTCCTTCCCCCCATCTCAAGAAATGACGTAATGATGATGATGATGTCTTATTCATGAAGCTGACAATCTCCTCTGCTCATCTGATGAGATAATCATTCATCAATGTGGTTTCTTCAAGTTGGCTCCATCCTTCGTTGTCCGGATCATGGCGAATGCAGAAATCATTTAGCAATTAGTTTAGTTTCAACATTCAACCGTGCAAATCGGCAGAGGGATTCACGCACAATTCTCAAACTACCAGTACATGGCCCCCAGCCAAGTTGAGAATCCGACTGAGCCCTCTTCTAAGATTTTGGAAGCTTGACACAGGCCATCCAAAGGACCAGTAGAAAAAAAACTGTCCCATGCCGTGGGGTGGCGCTAGGCCCAGCCCTGAACAAAAAGAAAAAATCCCACTTGCTCCCAGGTGCAATCAGACTCGACTCCAACCTTGCTTTCAACATGCATACACGTGAACTGATGGCAAAACCAAACTCTTCAACTCAGAATCAACAATGAACTTGCACTTAAACTCTGTTCAAGTCAGCTGTACAACTGGCGGCTATGGCAGCCGAACACCGTCTCCACCACCAGCCTCACACTCCCACATGCAAGCATGTATCACCCTGAATGTCCACGCTACACAGACACACACACTCTGTACACTCTGTCTGCACTAACAGCTGGGCGGCTATGGCTGCCGTCGTCTTCCTCACTGGCCAGCTATGGCCGCTGTCTTGCTCGCTGCCCGCTTCCTCTCTGGGCACCTGCAGACCTCCACGCACAAGTCACTGAAGCAGCACTTCCACATGGCTCCCAGGCAAACGAATGAATGGCTGGACGCTGCCTCTTTATTTATACTTCCTTGGAAGTGGCCGGGCCCTGCCCCAAAACGCGTGGGCCTGGGCCAAAACGCGTGCGCCTGGGAAACTTCCAGATGCGTGGCCCACTGGCCAAAACGTGTGGAACTCTCTGCGTGGTCCAAAACCTTCCCCACGTGCAGCCCTTACCCAGGTACTTGCTGACTCGGACACTCTTCCGGACAGATTCTTCTGGACCCTAGAGCCTATGGACTGTTACCTACGGACTGACTCTTAGGCCTACAAAGGGGAAAGTAGAGACTTCTAGAACAGACCTTCCTAAGCTAATGGTAACAGACTTGAGTACTAACCTACAGACCTAGGGATCAAGCCCAACTTCCCTTCCTACAGCCTAACCTATGACACAGGACAGGTCTACGGATCGAATCTCACTCAGCGCACAGGGTCAATGTGCAGGGTTAAGGCATAGGTCTAGGGATCGAATCTCAGTGTCTGCAATGTCATGTCAACTGGGTGAAACCATTTCACTCCCCCCGTCCTAAATTTGAGGTCCTCCGAGAACAGTCTAACTCAAGATAGGACCTTTTCCCTTTCTTTCTCTTTCATAGGCGTGTCCTATGTCGGGAGCGGTTTCTAATAGCTCTATTCTAGTAAACCACCTGCCGTCATCTGGCTCCTGATATGCGAACCTGACTTTGTATTGCTTTTGGGGACGACCTCGCTCTCTGGTTCTGAACACGTCCTCTTCCACTATGCGATCTATATCATAGGCACCATCCATATCTGGCGGAATCATTGACCTTAGCGAAGGAAATCTGTCGCTGGTGGTGCGTCGCAACAGCTTTGACGCATGGAAGACTGGGTACGTGTGGAGATGCGCTGGAATGTCTATAGTGTATAATGGCCCGTCCTCTCCTCCTTTGACTTCTAGGACAGGCCATGGTCCTTTGTATGCAGGTAAGAGCTTTTGCGAGATGTTCTCCTCCGGTGCGAACTCTTTAGACTTGACCCAGACTAAGTCGCCTACCTGAAACTGTGAAGGTCGGCGGGAGTCCTACAGGTAGCTAGATGAACACTGTTATTATAGGCACTTGCTATCTTGGGGAGCATCTCATCCCAGTTCACCTGATCTGGTCTAATGTACATTCTGAGTAGCTGCTGCAAGATCTTATTAATCCTGTCTGGCCGTTCGTCTCTGGGTGTCGTCCAGACGACATCAACAACTTAGATCCATAGACTTTCATAAGATCCTGCCAATTCTGGCTAGTAAACCGCGTATCCCTATCAATAACTATGGACAGCGGCATGCCATGCTCACTTACGCAGAAATCAAAGAACTTTCCTATTACTAAATCTGTCCGCGCTTCTGCCAGTAGCAGAACAAAAACTGCATACTTACTAAATCGATCTACTATGACCATAACTTGACTTTTGCCATGCCTACTTCTGACCCCAATATCCATAAAGTCGATGGAAACCGACTCTCTGGGTCCTGATGGAATAGGCAGGGGTCTGAGAAGACCTAGTGGTGCAGGGGTCTGAGAAGACCTAATGGTGCTCTAGTCGTTGTCTTATTACGCTGGCATACTTTGCAACTGCAGACAAACTCAATGCAATCTGCTTTCATGCCTGGCCACGTGTATGACATCATCAGATTAGCTAGAGTCTTTTGCCATCCGAAGCGCCCCTCTGTATCGTGGCATTCCCCTAAGATCAGACTACGGATCTCTTCATTGTTGCGGACGCATAGCCTGTCAGCGACATTGGTCTTCTCAAACAATAACCCGTTCGTTCGGTAGTGCGGTTCACTATCTGGGGCTTCATTTACTCTTTTCAGCAACTCACTATACATCGGGTCCTGTGCATAGGCATCTCTTACTTTCTATTGCAGATTGGCCCCTATGTCTAGATAGTGCACTATCGCGCCGAAGTAATCCGGCCTCCGGCTTAGAGCATCACCTACCACGTTATACTTTCCTTTTACAAGCTTCAACTCGAAGTCAAATTGGTTTATCTCAGCAGCCCATCTAGTCAACTTGGGCATCATCTTGGCCTGTGTTTTTAGCCATCTAATCGTCTCATGATCTGAATACACCTTAAAGTGCCTCCCAAGCAGGTAGTGCTTCCAGTGGTTGAGGGCCTGCCTAAGAGCGTAGATTTCTCTCTCATATGTCGATGCTGCGAATTTCTCTGAGGGCAGCCTGGCTGACATGAACTCTACGGGTTTGTAACCATTGCCACCATCTTGCTGCAAAACGGCAGCTATGCCATATTGACTGGCGTCTGTAGTGACGACAAATGACAGCGACAGATCAACAACTTTGAGGACAGGGTACTCTATTAAGGCCTTCTTCAATTTCTTGAAGGCCGACGTACAATCCTGGTCCCACTTCCAAATTGCTTCTTTCTTCAATAGTCTACGAAGGGGAGCAGCGATCGTAGAGAAGTTCCTCACGAACTTCCGGTAAGTAGTTAGCCAATCCTAGGAATGATCGTAACTCAATCAGCGTTCTAGGAGTTGGCCAGTCTCTAATCGATGCAATCTTGCTGTCCTCTGGTCGAATGTCATCTCCATCTAATACGTGGCCCAAGTAAAGGATTTTTGTCTTGGCCCACTCGCACTTCTTTGCGTTGACTTTAAAGTTGGACTCTCTTAACTTGCCTAGATCTGCCTCAGATGGCCCTCATGCTCCTCGAGGGTCTTGCTAAACACTAGGATGTCGTCTAAGTATACTATGACGAACCTATCTCGCCGCGGCCTAAATAAGTCGTTCATGCAGCGCTGAAATGTGGTCGGTGCATTAGTCAGTCCAAATGGCATCACTATGAACTCGTGATGCCCATATCTCGTCCTAAACCCCTTCCTGTACTAGTCGTCAGGGTGGACCTCTATCTGATGGTAACCTGACCTCAGATCTATCTTTGAGAAGTACTTACAGTCTTGTACTCAATATAATAGGTCATCTATACGAGGCAGCGGCTCTGTATTCTTGATTGCGATGGTGTTCAGTCCCCTGTAGTCTATACACATACGTAGTTCTCCCTCCTTTGGGACAAACAGAACAGGTGCGCCAAATGGTGACGAACTAGGCCTTATCCATCCTTTCTCTAGGAGCTCGTCCAACTGCCTGCGAAGCTCCTCTAGCTCCTTGGGAGACATCCTGTAGACTACCCCCTTAGGCGTTCTACTGCCAGATTCTCTCTATTCGGTGCTGGATCGATCTGGGCACTACCCCTGAAGGTGCTTCAGACAAGTCCTTGTACTCTTCCAGCAAACTGGCGATAGTAGGATGGATCTTCTCTTCTTCTTTGGTTTGTTAGAAATTGGCCTAACATAGGTTACAATACCTGCTCTTCAAGTTGCTCCTTTCTCACAAGTCTGGTGAATGAGGGAGCACTGAAGCAGCAATGTACGACGGGATTGTCTACCCCTGACTCAATATACAGGCGGACTTGCTTAACTTCGCCTGACGGGCTAGGGAGCCTGAACTCGTGCTCTCTGAGGTGCAAAGTGGCTTCTGCTGCCTCTCCCCAATCCGTCCCTAAAACTATGTCGAACGCGAGATTCTCTTATGTAAGAAGAGTCAAGGAGTGGAGGACCTTCTCTACCTTCCCTTCCTTCTCTAGGCGGAAATATGCCTGAACTCCCTCACCGTACTCCTCGACTCGCTGCCTACTGTTGTCTGCAAGGATGTTGACTACAGGCTCTCTTAAACGTTGGACTTTCAAGTTGAGCTTTAACTTTTCAGCGCCTTACGACTAATATAACTCCTAGTTGCCCCACTATCTATAAGACCTCCTACTTTGGCTCTAAAAATCTCTAGGTTTGCAAGGATTAGTTGTCCTTTCCCATCCTTCTTCATCTTGGCCCAAGCTTGCCTCCTCTCTCTCAACTCTTCAGTTAAGCCTGTGAGGGAAGCGTTTAGAGAGACTCTAACAAGCAGTCTCTGGACAACTTGCTAGACGCTGGCCAGCAACCTCTGCCATGGAGATATGTGGAGTGGGAGACTCCATCTTGCGCTCACGCTCAGATCCACATACTCCTATGGTAGGGGCAATTGCAACCCCTACCGACGATTGTCTTTTGCTGCCCCAGAAGCAACACGCCTCCTATACTTGGGACAAAATTTGATGATATGGTCGGGATCCCCGTAGAATACACACTCAGACCTATCTATACAACCCTGCCACACATTCTGCTCAATTCCCAAAACTTCCCAAGGTCGTCCCTCGGGCTGACCTGGGTGCCACCATCCCTATCTGGGAGGTGACCGACTCTGACAAAGACGGTTAGACGGGGGACCTTGACCCCTTCCTCCCGCTTAGCGGTTTCCATTGTCGCCAACCCCCTGGCCGCCCTGTCCTCGGCCACCTGGGGCCCAGCCATTCCGGCCAGGCCCTCATCCTCCTCCTTCCGGCCTCCCTCCGGCCGCGACAGCGGCGTAGGTTCTCCCCTTATCTACACTATTATCCTCCTCCTTCAGTCCCCACTCAATGTTTGAGTAAGGAATCTCCTCAGCACCACCTTCTTCTATCGTGAGAATCAGACTGTCTTTGGCCTTGACCTGGCCAAAGATGGTGCGTCCCTTCCACGTTTTTCCTCTCGCCAAATCCTGGTGCTAGAGCGCGATAATTGGCGACGCTTGCGCAGCAAACGAAACAGACTCTCTACTAAGAACATCATACGTGATGTTTGGTCGTTGCTTTCAGGCAAAGAAGTGTCCTTGCACATGCTCAGGTAATGCGGGGTAGAAGAGTTGAACTAACTATGTGTAAGTGACTCCGTATCCGGGCACAACAATCAACTCATCCATGGCAGATTTAAGGGCATGCATACTCTTCCATTGCCGTGTGTTGATCATTTGCAGCTTGTCGGACGCTTTAAGTCCCCGCGTGACATCTGAAAATCGCTCCCTAAGGGACTTAAAGAACTCGGAAAAGGGGGTGACTCTAGAATATGTGACCATATCATTGTCACAATTCGCGGCTCGTGCGAGCGACCTTGCAAAGTTGGTCGCCTCATCCCTCAATGCCTGTAAGGCCACTAGAACATGGTCTTTTGGCGCGACGCCCTGTAAATACAGATAGGAATTTACATTGGCCTCCCAATTGTCAAGGTCCTCTCCCTTCTTTCCACTGAAGCTCTGAGGGAAACGAGCCTTGACTTGCTTGTGGCGTGGGGCAGGCTCCTCTTCCTTGGAAGAGACTAGCTTGGCGCCCTCTATGGCACCTGTGCAGAATTCCTTGGTGCTACTAATCGCAAGGTGGGCTTGGTCCACCATTTACTTCATCATATCGCGTGCGAAATCTTTGAATCCTGTGAGCATCGCTTCTAACTTAATATCATGACTGCGAAGGTGCTGCATCTGCTCGCGTTGCACGGTCGGAAAGGCTTCTACCCTTTGTGTCAGGGTATCTAACTTAGTTTCCATCTTAGTTGCTTCCCTGATCTTCCCCATTCTGGTCTCTGCCCCTTTCAGGTCCTTCTCTGTCCTCTCTGCTGCTTCCAACTCCGTCTTGGGAAAACCGCCATCTCCACGCCAACTATTGTTCCTCTTCCTTCGCTCTTCTCTGCAAAAGGTCCCTTTCTGCCTCCAACTCTTTTCTGGCTGCTTCTTCCCCAAGCTCGATATGTGCCTACCCATTCTTCAATCTTCTTGTCTACCTCCTCTAAGGAGGTCCCACTTGTACTTGCCTCGCCCGTACTTCTTTCCAACGGCTGCTCTACTTTTGACTTCCACTTATTTCTCTACTTCGACCTGTATTGCTGCCATCTTCTCCTCCTGCTCCTTCCACCTTTCCATTTCCTCCTCCATCTGCTTCTTCTTCGCCTCCTACTCCTTTAGCAGGGTTACCATCTTCACCTGCTTAATCAACTCCCTCTTCTCCCTCTTCTCACCATGGTGAAAGGGCACAATTACAAGCGATTTCGCTCCTCAACACGTAGACCTACCAATCTGACTCTCGTCTAAGGGTACTTTCTAGTTACTACTCGGATACATCTAGGTCGTCACTACAAAACTAATTGGCTGATCAGGAGGCATTTAAGGAGATCCCCCATAACTCTTGAAAAATTCTTTAACGTCGCAGACAGGACGACGCGATCAACCGAGTTCTCTCAAGACTTAGACATTTGGACGCACAGCCCACAGCTCGGGGTTCGGGCCTACCACGCCACACTGAGCAGCCCGCCGGTCAATACCCGTCCTTGTGGGTCTTGTCCCTGGGACGTGTCAGTCGTCAGACACGGCCTTTAGCCTTACTAAGTCTCGTGTGGATTTGGGCTCACAGTTCTACGACCACATCCACAGAGTCCTATTGACCTGGACATAAGTAACAGGGAGATATGAATGACTCCGACAGACCTGACGTCTGAGGGTGCACATCCACAGGGTGAGGGCTAGGCCAGGGCTTGGAGAGAGAATACCGCTCGTCTTCTTGCTCCAGCTCGATCAATGCTTTGGTCAACCCTCCTGGTCAACGGTCTGTTCAACTTCGGTCAACACTAGTCAACGACCTTGGTCAATCCTTCGGTCAACGTTGGTCAACTCTCCTAGTCAAACCTCCAACCTTCCAGCTATGGTGGTCAACCTTCTCCTTCGTCACCGTCTTCCTCTCCCTGCACCTTGGCTATGGCTGCTTCACCTCCCTCTTCGTCAACTTCCTTCTTCTTTCTCTCTGTGCCTCTTCTTTCTCCCTTCTTGATGGTCTTCTTCTTCTCCTAGCTTGGTAGCTATGGCTGCTGTCCACGATGGCCTCCTTCTCTTTCCCTCTATCTCTATCTCTCTCACGTCTCTGCAGTACTCTGGCTACGGCGGCTTTCTCTCAACTCCAACTTACTGCAGCTCCAATGTAGACAACGGGAACCAGCTCCGATACCAGTGCAATCAGACTCGACTCCAAACTTGCTTTCAACGTACATACACGCGAACTGATGGCAAAACCAAACTCTTCAACTCAGAATCAACAATGAACTCGCACTTAAACTTTGTTCAAGTCAATTGTACAACTGGCCGCTATGGCGGCCGAAAATTGTCTCCACCACCAGCCTCACTCTCCCACATGCACGCATGTACGAGGATCACCCTGAATGTCCACACTACACAGACACACACGCTCTGTACACTCTGTCTGCACTAACAGCTGGGCAGCTATGGCCGTCGTCGTCTTGCTCACTGGCCAGCTATGGCCGCTGTCTTGCTCACTGCCCACTTCCTCTCTGAGCACCTGCAGACCTCCACGCACAAGTCACCGAAGCAGCACTTCCACATGACTCCCAGGCGAATGAATGAATGGTCGGACGCTGCCTCTTTATTTATACTTCCTTGGAGATGGTTGGGCCCTGCCCCATAACGTGTGGGCCTGGGCCAAAACGCGTGGTCTTGGGAAACTTCCAGATGCGTGGCCCACTAGCCAAAACGCATGGTCCTGGGAAACTTCCAGATGCGTGGCCCACTGGCCAAAACGCGTGGAACTCTCCGCGTGGTCCAGAACCTTCCCCACGTGCAGCCCTTACGCAGGTACTCGCTGACTCAAACAGACTCTTCCGGACAGACTCTTCTGCACCCTAGAGCCTACGGATTGACTCTTAGGCCTATGAAGAGGTAAGTAGAGACTTCTAGAACAGACCTTCCTAAGCTAATGGTAACAAACTTACTAACCTACACACCGGATCAAGCCCAACTTCCCTTCCTACAGCCTAACCTATGACACAGGACAGGTCTAGGGATCGAATCTCACTCAGCGCACAGGGTCAATGTACAGGGTTCAGCATAGGTCTACGGATCGAATCTCAGTCAGCACACACGGTCAATGTACAGGGTTCAGGCATAGGTCTAGGGATCAAATCTCAGCGTCTGCAATGTCATGTCAACTGGATGAAACCGTTTCACAGCGGGCCCTGTCCCGAGTCCCCTAACTTTCCGGACAGGCTCATTCGAATTCTCCAAATGCGCTGGTGGTTCAAGGCCCTGCTGCTGTCTTGCTGGAGCACTCGAATTCAAATGCCTCATCAGAACAGCCGCAGCACCTTCACCGTGCATGACCATCACAGGCCTCATGCACATCGTCTTCTTCTTCTTCTTCTTCTTCTTCTTCTGCCTCCTCCTCCTTTGCCGCCTCCTCCTCCTCCTCCTTGTCCTCTGCTCTTCTTAATCGCCCATTCCCCTCCTCCCACCGCCCATCTCCCACCTCCCTCCACCCTTTACCTTCCTCCCTCCTGCAAGCCATCTCCCCCTTCCCTCCTCCTTCCTGTGTGTCATCCCACTCCTTCCACCTGCCATTTGCCCCCCTTATGAGCACCATCACCCTCCTCCGACCTGCCATCTGCTGCCTCCATCCCACCACGTCCCTCCTCCCTTTTGTGTGCCATCTCCCTCCTCCCTCCTATCTCACACAGACAAAAAGACAAAGAGAGAGAGAGAGGTGGGGAAGGGAGCGAGAGGGAGGGAGAGGGTGGGGGGAAGAGAGAGAGAGGGAGAGAGAGTGTGAGAGAGAGATAGATGGAGAGAAAGAGAGACGGACAGACGAACAAACAGACAGACAGACACAGACACAGACAGACAGACAAACAAATAGAGACATACATACAGACAGATAGAGACCGACAGAGACAGGCCGACTGATCGACCGACCAACCGACCGATAGAAGGACGGACCAACCGACGGAAGGACTTAACGATGGAACGATTGACCAATGGACCGACCAACCGACAGACCGATGTACCAACCAATCGGCGGGCCGACAAACTGACCGACCAACGGACCCACCAACAGACAGACAGACCCACCCTGTTCAACAACAGTTGAGTAGATCCAATCAGTGTCGTCACCACGTATGGGGACGGCCCGTATGAGCTTCCATACGACCGTACGTACGGGCCCTCAGCACCTGTACAGGCCGTACGTACGAACTTCTGGCCCTCCGTACGTGGCCTTCCAGGGGGGGTTCGGGGGTGTAGATTGCATGGGGGGGTTGCGGGTGTCAGAGGGTACCCCTCCATCAACAAACAAAAGAATTTTTTTTGGGGGGGGTGGGGGTCGGATTGTAGAAAAAGGAAAAAAACCTAGGTTACCATTGGTCCGGAGACCGGACGTCTCCACCGGACGTCTCCCCGGACGTCTCCCCCCCCCCGTCGTCCGGATTTCCGGACGACGCCTTTTTGGCACTAAGAAAAAAAAAAAAAAAAAAATTATGACAGTGTTGCGCATGGCCTAGAGACCCCCACAAAAAAATTCAGATTTTTCTGAGCATTTGCTGATAGGGTGGTATTTGGGGGGGGGGGGGGGGGKWRRARGGGTTTTGGTGRGGATAGGAGGGGTATAGATGGGGAATGAATCTTTAAAGATTTTTATTATTTATTCTACTGGCCCAAATGATCCAAAAATTTGGTGGCATACACCTAATGCAAGGTGGAAGCCACATGATTTTTTTCATTTTTCATTTTTTTTTTTTTTTTTTTTGCGCTAGGTCGGACATACCCTGTCCGGTCCGACGTCCGACCAAACGTCCGGTCAGACATCCCGGACGGTCAGGGGGGTCCCGGACGTCCGGCCCGATAACCTAGAAAAAAACCTAAAAACAAATTGTTTGATTGATTGATTGATTGATTGGTTGGTTGGTTGGTTGGTTGGTTGGTTGATTGATTGATTGATCCTAAAATACAAAAAATAAAGAAAAAAAAATCCATGCAAAAGAAAGATTGATTGATTGATTGATTGTTTGGTTGTGGGGGGGTCGCATCCCCCCTGCTTGCACACACACACACACACACACACACACACACACACACACACACACACAAGCGCTGTCGGAGGGCGCGGTGTCCCGGCCCTCCGCAGTGTACCAGGCACGCCCCACTTTTGACACAGTGGTGTATGAGACTCGTCCTATGCGTGGCCTGTTCCTGGACTGATCAAGCTGGCACTCCCACGGCAAAAGGAGGGGGTGCGCCACTGGATTTTCGATTGGTCCACGCACGCTCAGCGCTCTGCTGTACAGCAGAGCACAGCCAACCTGTGGTCGGCATAGCCGCTGGGCTCGCCCAGGGACTCACAGCGACGACAACACCGGGATGAGTGAGGTGATCATGGGTGTTCAGCTGTGGTGGGAAACACACGCTGACAAAGTCAGACGAGTCCCGTTCTTTGTTCCATATCACCCCCACCCCCATCGTTGGAGTGGTGTGGTTGGGTACGGATGCGCGGAGCAGGGTAACAGGGTGAGCATGAGACTTGCCCTGCAACTCATGCAAGAAAGTAAGCTTCCATGAAAGAACTGCAGTATACGTTGTTTGGCGTACTTTGAGAACTACCCGATAAAGAATGGCGCTTGAGTGTGATCTACGTCTATCGTCATTGACCTGTCCCTGTTATAAAGAGGTTGCTCGTAGCAGAGAATGAGTGCCGCACGCGAGCGCTGGAAGTCAGACTTTTCATGGGAAAGCTTGTATGTGATCTTGTCGCTCGCGTCACTCGCCACCAAGTGTGACTCATACTACTTCCTTGTTGCGCAGTAGTTCACTACAGACGCGACGAGCAGGATGCTAGCTGCTTGCGGACAGATTTCGTGGAGCTTCAGCAGGGTAACTGTGAACAAACTAACAGTGATGTCATTATTTGCAAGAATATCCCTGGTCAAGAAGCATTCCACACTTGGTTTATTCTTTACTTTCTTATCTCTCTCCTGCGCTAGAGTACGAACACCTGTTGTTGTCTCTAGTGCAGTCTCTAGCAATATGCAAGGATATCACACTCAGTAGGAGTATACGCTCGGCAATCAGGTATTAGTGTCACGCCCAGAAGTCAACCCATCATGAGTTGTTCAAGAGAGATGTGCATGCTGACTATAATTGATATTACCTGTTTCCTTGCATGATCTTTGTCACTTACCAACTCATACTTCATTTCGGATATGACGTGGTAGAAGCAGGCGAGCAAACGAGATGCTGGTGACGAGTTATAGTTCGTGACATCGGACTTTCTTGGAAACCAGTTCTAGAAACCAAGTGATTGATTGTTGACGTCACTTACTGTCACATGTGATTTGCATGGTTCACCTTTTGTTTGTGGTAGTAGTGAGCGCTTGACGCAATTTACGAGAGAGAGAGAGAGTGCCATTCGATGTAGGACCTTCATAAAATGTGATACCAATGAGGGATGAGCGTGAATCCCACAGTTGATGCAACTCTTGGTGCGATTCGAGTCAGTTACCATCGCGACCATCTCCTTTGTGGTGAGAAGAAGGCGGATGTACGAGGTGGGAAATTGAATAGTAGACCCTCTCTGATAACGTATACGCAAAACCTATTTTCAGATCCTCAACCATGTGATGACCCGACCAAACATGGACTGAGACACAGTTGATTTCTGAGTTTTGTTCATGGACTGAATGCCTTGCTGAGTTTCCCGCTTGCTACCAAGTTCTGCATGTCTGTGTTATGATTCTGCTTGTTCGTTGGCTGAAGGCCAACACTCACTCACATAGACTTCTGCACATGCCCATACATACACAGAAGGAAGGGGAGAGGGCAGGAGTATCACACCGCACAGGGAGAGATAGACACAGCGGAAGACTTGACCATGCGGTATGACAGGGTACACTGAAAGTGCAATTCACTCCACTCAATCCTCACAACCAGTTATATAGAAAAGTCGAGCAGATCACATCCAGAGAACAGTGAAACGATGATCATTCCAACATAGTATCACACTGTTTATTAAACTCAAGAGTCTCGAATTGTCAAGATAACTTCAGTAGCCAACCCTGCGTAACACCCGTAACACCCCCTGAGCCCCTGAATCATCAAGCGCCACCAGATACAGCCTCCTAGGGGCAGCACCACCCTGGAACAGGCCTCTGAGGCCAAGCGCCACTCAGAGGATGANTGAATCATCAAGCGCCACCAGATACAGCCTCCTAGGGGCAGCACCACCCTGGAACAGGCCTCTGAGGCCAAGCGCCACTCAGAGGATGAAGAAGACCAGCGCCGTAGTATCTGATGATGACGAAGTGTCGGGAGACTTCCCGGATGGAAGTCTGCAGCAGCGCCACCAAACCCTGACAAGATGACCTCTGAGATGAAGGAGCTGCAGCGCGAACCCTCTGGGACCCCACTCCGAAGGAGGGTCCAGCAGGGCACCAATCTCTCTCGCCTCCAGCAGACCTCGATAACCCAGACCTCTGTCAGCCCCTGCGTGCTGGCAGAGTACAGCGCAGGTCCCAGCTATGGCCTGCACTCCGAAGGTCTGGCTATGCCCGACTCCTTCCACGCTGAGCCGTCACCACTTCCGGTTCACGCGTAGCGCAGCAGCCATGTACTCGGTACCAACTGCCAAAAGCCCTGAGCCGATGTGCCCATCCTACTTCTAGCCTACACCGACCTAGACCGGACTGACTGACCGACCGGTACCGTTTCTGTTTCGGCCTCTCGGCCTCTACCGGACCCGGCTATAGGCTATAGGACCGTCTATTAGAATAGGCCCTTAGGGCCTGTCTGTCCTAGGGTAGCCCGGGCCTGCTATGCGCAGTTAGGTAGCTATAGGGAAACCTGTTAGTACCGGGCCTGTATTTTCTCGGATTTGCAGATATGTCCCTCAAGAATTTCCTTCACAGGTAGGTCTCTCAGTTAGCCCTCAGCCAAACAAAATTACGAATCTGTCCTACCTAAAGTACAGCCTCGACAAAGCAAGGCTACGGGCGACCAGAAAACAGCAAGTCATTGCAGACCTACCCTTCCCCGGAGCGAGGACCTCCGAGCTAGGGGCGTAGGCGTGCAGAGCGCCGAAGGGGTTCCCACTTCTGTGCTGCCTCATATTTAAGGATGACAGACTTGGCTGTCTTCAAGAGTTCCTTGCGAGTAAACCAGCGATCTTCAGTGTGTGGCTGGTATAAAAACTTCACAAGATACTCCTTATTTGGACCTGTCCCTGACTCATCCTCCACCTTCTCGACCTCATACCCTTTGCCAGGGATAGGAGGACTGAACTGGGGAGGCCTGTCTGGGAATGCATCAGCCGGCGTAAATGGCAACAGCTTAGATGCATGAAAGACAGGGTAGGTTTGTAGATGCAGAGGGACGTCCACATTGTAGGACGGTCCAAATGGATCAGCTCCCACTGTATCTAAGACCTGCCATGGACCCATATATCGTGGCAACAGCTTAGGTGAAATGTCATCCTCTCGCGACAGCTCAGAAATGAGTACCCACACCCAGTCACCTGTGCGAATAGTAGAAGGACGCCTGTGCTTATTAGCCTGCTGAATCATAGCCTTTTGGGCTTTCAATAGGTTAGCACGGGCGCGCTCTATGTCCACACGGTAACGCCTGGTGAACTCCGCAGTCCCATGTGTCAGCGTAGGGGTAGCCTTGTCGATAATATCATCGAGAGGCTGTCGTGGTTCACGACCCCAGTGCAACCGGTAGGGTGTGAAACCGGTAGAGGAGTGTACAAACGTGTTATACACAAGTTGTGCACGACTCAAATGGAGATCCCAGTCCTGCTGATCTGGACTGATCACAGGACGCAGCAATTGGAATAGAATCTGGTTCATCACTTCAGCCTGACCATTGGCTTCAGGATGACGACCAGATGTCATATCCAATCTGGAATGAAGGCAATAGGATTGCCATTCATTGCTGCAAAACCGGGGATCTCTGTCACTGACAATAGAGGTGGGTGGTCCATGATGTGTGACCCACCTGTCAGCAAAAGCCGCCTGAACGGCTGGCACATGAGCTTCAGCTGGTAAGGGGATGAACTCTGCATATTTGGAAAACCGATCTACACATACCATGACCTGACGCATACCTCTTGGCGTAGTCCTACCCAAGTCAGTGAAATCAATCGACACTGACTGTGCAGGAGCACCAGGGATAGGTAGGGGTTTGAGTAGGCCAAGAGGAGGTCGACATAAAACCTTGTTCCTTTGGCATAACTCACAGGTATCCACATAGTGCAGCATGTCATTCCTCATCTCCTTCCAGAATAAGCGCTACGACAGGGCTGCATAAGATTTGAGGGCACCAAAATGACCACGAGCATCATGACACTCTGACATCAGAAGTGTCCTCAGCTTGCGGTCCTGAGGGATACACAGACGCTCCTCACCTCTGCTGCATGTGTACAGCAGACCTCAAACCAGAGTATATCTTGGTTCAGAGGCAGGATCGTCCTGGAGATTCCTCACAGTAGGCCCAAAGATCTCATCCTGGGGCAGCAACTGGGCAATGGTCTGACGTGTCCTCTCCCCAAATGAGTGAGTAAAGGAGATCAGGAACAGAGCGTCAGGCCTACGAGAAAGAGCATCTGCTACTCTATTGTAGCAGCCCTTCTTGTGTCTCAGTTCAAAGTCAAACATGTCAATGAACTGGATGTAGCGAGCAAACTTGTCATTCAGCTCTCCCTGGGACTTCATCCACTGAAAGGTGGAATGATCTAAAAAGATCTTGAAGTGCCTGCCCAAGAGAAAGTGTTTCCAATGCTCGAGCGCTGACACAAGGTAGGTAGAGTCCTGCAGCTTCTTGGTCTTGATCTTTTTGCTCATGTACTCAATGGGCTGCAGACCATTCCCATCATCCTGCTGAAGTACCGCTCTTACACCATACTGACTAGCATCAGTAGTGAGCACAAAAGGCAGGGTACAGTCAGGTAACTTCATAACAGGGGCACGAATCAAGGCCTCCTTGAGACGTGTAAAGGCCTCCTGACATTCTGATGTCCAAAGAAAGGAAGCGTCTTTCTTTGTGAGATCAATCAATGGCGCTGCAATCGCAGAGAAGTTCTTGATGGACTTCCTGTAGTACGATGCAAGCCCCAAGAAAAACCGGACATCACGAATGTTAGCAGGTCGCGGCCAGTCCTAAACTGCAGCAACATTCGTTGCTTCAGGAGCCAACCCCTCTCCAAAAATCACGTGCCCCAGATAGACTACAGAGGGAACCCCAAAAGAGGACTTCTCCCTGTTGATCTTATACTGGTTAGCGCGTAAGGCCTGGAGGAGTAGAGCCAGATGTTGCGCATGCTCCTGGACAGAGCGACTGAATACCAAGATGTCATCAAGGTAGACAACTACGAACTTGTCCAGGTAAGGCCTCAGTATGTGGTGCATCTCTGTTTGGAAGGTGCCTGGCGCATTGCAAAGACCGAATGGCATAACCAGGTATTCATAAGTGCCATACCTGGTTTTGAAGGTTGTCTTGTGGACATCGCCTTCAGCCATCTCAATCTGGTGGTAGCCAAATTTGAGGTCGATCTTGCTAAAAATGGTACAGCCCTGCACCATATCCAACAGGTCATCAATACGAGGAAGAGGCTCTGTAGACGTCCTCGTGATCTTGTTGAGACCACGGTAATCCACGCACATCCTGAACTCACCATTCCCCTTTGGAACAAAGACGGGTGCCCCAAACTCAGATGTGTTGGGTCTGATCCAGCCCTTGCTGGTCAGGGTCTCTAACTGTTTCCTGAGCTCTTCAAGATCAGCAGGAGACATTCTGTAGACCCGGCCCTCGGGAGGGACCGAGCCAGGCAGGATCTCAATCTTATGCTTGGTCTGCCTATGGACAAGTCCAGTAGGCTCCTCCATAAGATCTGAGAAGCTGTCCACCACCTGTTGAATCTGAGAGGGACAGGGAGCAGCCTCCACGTCAGTCTGTTTGACATAAGCCACAAACAGACGGGCGTGGTCAGTCTGGCGTGAGAATCGCAAAAACTTGCGAGCACTCATGCAATAGCAACTGCTGGTCGGATGGTACTCGTCAGCGAGCATGCAAGGGCGATATACCCCATGCTGGTCAGGCAACTCAACCCTAGGGATCTGCCAGTCGATCCTAGGATTGGTGGCACCAAGCCACTGTATAGAGAAGAAAAGGTCAAAGGGAACATTAGGAAACACATAGAAGTTCAGGAAGTGCCTGACTTCTCCCTACTTGTCAAAGGACACAGGTAGGCCCTTGACAACAGTGGTAATCCTGATTGTGGAGGAGTCCCCAATGCGGACCTCCAAAGGCTGTCGCAGTTTCACCAACCTCTGGTCCAAGTGCAGCTTGCTGACTGCCTTGGGAGAGATGAAGTTGCGAGTAGCCCCACAGTTTAAGAGCCCTTTGATCTTGGCTCCCAGGATGTAGGGTCGAAGCAGGATGAGTTCAACCTTATGCTTCTTCTTCTCCTGTAAGGACAGAAAAAGATTAGCAATAGTCTGAGCATCGTCCTCCTCCCACGTCCCATCCAAGTCAGAGTCTTCAAAAGTGAAAGCCCTTGATGATGCAACTCCAAAAATAGAGGAACCCGCGAGAGAATGTGAAGATTCACCTCCATCAGAGAGTGAATCAGCACTGGTGGAAGGAGCTGCTGCTTCCACCTCTCTCTGCTCTAGTTTTTTTAACTAGAGTTGCCTGTAGACCTGCGAGGCATGCTGGGACAGTCCTTTAAAAAGTGGTCCCCCTCGCATCTCAGGCAGACACCCTTGTCCTTTCTCTTCCTCCAGACCCCCTCCTGGATCATGAGTGCATGCCAGGGGAAGGTGGAAGGGTCAAGGGGGTCAGCTGGCCAACGGACGTCACGTGGTAAAGGCACTCTCTAGGCACCAGGGGAAGAGGCACGTCCCTTTCCTTTCCCCTGTCTACTGGTTGATGCTTTATGGGTTGGGGCCTTGCCCTTCGTCAAGCCCATCAAAGCATCAGCCAAGGGCAAGAACAGCATAATCTGCAGCAGATGATGCAGTCCCAGGTGGAGGGCTCCCACCCTAGGATGTTGTGTCACTATCTGATCCGGATGCTGCAGCAGCAAACAGGGCACCCTTTCTCCTTCTTCGCCCTTTGGAGGAGGGTCCCTTCCTTCCTTCAGAAGGTGCTTCCTGGACATGGAGTTTGGACTCCAACTCCAGGGCTGCTCTGCCAAAGGACCGCTAGTCCTTGTGGCCCTGAGAGAAAAGAGCAAGCTGGAATTGCTCAGGTGCTGCCCTAAGGAAATGAATGAGCAGATCTTGCTCACTCATCTCCAACCCAGGAGTCAATCTCAGACTCTCAAAGGTGGAATACAGTTTGGACAAGGAGCCATCAAACTTCTTCTAGCCCAGGCGCACAATTTTGTCTGCTGCCTTTTTGGCCTAATCCTTGTCTGCAAACCGGTCTTGCAGGGCCTGCAGAAATCCAGCCACCCCCAACCTCTGCGCCCAGTCAGCCATCTCCATACCTTGCTTGCTGGAGGTAGAGGTGCACCATTTCAGTGCTGACCGCTCCACGCGAGCAAGGATGGCTGGCACCTTCACATCCTCATCACATTTGAACCCACTCAGGTAGGTTCTATGTGCAGCAACCCAGTCTGCCACATCCACTTTTGGGTCCTCACCTGAGAACATGGGTGGCGGTGTCAGCTTAGGCCGCTGAAACTCAAATGGTGACGAGGGTTGTGAAGCTGCTGTTGACCTGGGTGTAGAGGGTGGAGTTGCAGGTCTGGATTGTGGGGTCTTTTGGGCGTCTGCTGCAGAAGGGCTAGGAGGTGGAGGAACAGTCTGAACAGGTGCAATCTGCAGATGTGTCGCGATGCTATTCAACTGGGCAGAAATGTCATCCAACTTTTTGGACAAAGCTAAATGACTGGTCTCCAGACTAGAAATCCGGTCATCCCAATTAGTGAAGTAGGACCGGTGAATATCATCCTGTAAAAGGATGAATTCCACCATATCCTTACTGACCTGACTGGTAGAACCACTGCCCATGATCTTCTACATGTCTGCAATTAAGATCTTTCTATTGGCCTCTTTCTGAGCAGCCTCTTCCTTCTTCTTGAGCTTCGCCTTTAGATTCTCAACTGCCTGGGTCTGCAAGCGGAGTTTCTCCTCTTGGGCCCGCAGTTCAACCTCTATAGGGTCGAGCGACACAGGTGTTGCAGGCTGCACTTTCATTTCAAGCTTTACCTGGGGTGTCTCCCCAGAACTTTCAACTCCCTCGGCACCACTGCCTTCCCTGAGTCCGCCATTTTGCTCCCCACAATACAGATAAATAAAAACAAACAAACACTGAAGACAGAGCAGGAGGTGACAAAAATTGAATGTTCTTTGCAGTACTAATTCAATTGTTGTCACCTGCCTGGAGAGAGAAGATTGGTTAGTCTGAGCCAGTGCTCAGTCTCAACAGACCGCTTGAGGGTCAAGGTCAGTTCAGAGTCCACTCAGGCAAAAACCAATTTCACGATTTTTCCATCCCTGCCCTGACACAACAATTGCAACAATAATTGCAAATCTTGAATCGGCAACTGACAGGATGCAGTCTTGCACTAATTAGTGTCGATTGGCAATCACACAGAGTGACTAATTAGGGTTAGACAGGACTACTGATGACCAAGATGCAGCGATTTACAGGGTGTCCTATTTTTAGACTTCCCCTACTCACCTCAACACTGTATGACCCTGTATGCCATACCCTAGGTATGGCGAATTACAGATTTCACTGCAACTGACTCAAATCATCAAATCTGGATGTGCGATTTCAGACACTGCTAGAATACTGAATTGCGATTTACCAGGGACTGACAGAACTGAATTCTAACGGACAGAATCAAAGTTACGACTGACCCTAGTCTAGCCTAGCTTTGGCTATGGCAGCGCAGAATTCAAATTTGCATTATCACTGACAACAGACCCCTGAATCCACCAATTCACTACACATTGTGAATCGCAATACTGTAGATTTCCCTGAGGCGCTTCACCCCCAACTGACAAATTCAAAGAGTTTAGACTCCCAGGTGCCAATAACTGACAAAGACAGTGCAGCGCCACATCACCCTGTACTGCGCTGCCTGGAAATTGGGGATCCTGACCCAATTTCACAATCGCAACCTCCTGGGATCACTTCCCTGATAATCGCCAACCTCCAGGTGAATCGCCAGACTATAATTAGCCTCTCAGAGCCTCCCAGGCCTCTGAGTGTTAATCGCCAGCCACTCCTACACAAGTCAGGAGTGAGTCACCCTCTGCTTGTTGCTTCTCGCCACACACTCACCACCATCACCCTCACTGACAACAACCCTGAAGATGATGAATCGCCATGAAACTCAACTCTAGTATCTCGCCAAATGATGACGGGTGCTCCAACTCATCAATCGCTCCAGAGCCTGGATCCAATTGCTCCGATACCAACTGTTATGATTTTGGTTGTTCGTTGCCTGAAGACCAACACTCACTCACATAGACTTCTGCACATGCCCATACATACACAGAAGGAAGGGGAGAGGATAGGAGTATCACACCGCACAGGGAGAGATAGACATAGCGGAAGACTTGACCATGCGGTACGACAGGGTACACTGAAAGTGCAATTCACTCCACTCAATCCTCACAACCAGTCATATAGAAAAGCCGAGCAGATCACATCCAGAGAACAGTGAAACGATGATCGTTCCAACATAGTATCACACTGTTTATTGAACTCAAGAGTCTCGAATTGTCAAGATAACTTCAGTAGCCAACCCTGCGTAACACCCGTAACACCCCCTAAGCCCCTGAATCATCAAGCGCCACCAGATACAGCCTCCTAGGGGCAGCACCACCCTGGAACAGGCCTCTGAGGCCAAGCGCCACTCAGAGGATGANTGAATCATCAAGCGCCACCAGATACAGCCTCCTAGGGGCAGCACCACCCTGGAACAGGCCTCTGAGGCCAAGCGCCACTCAGAGGATGAAGAAGAAGACCAGCGTCGTAGTATCTGATGACGACGAAGTGTCGGGAGACTTCCCGGATGGAAGTCTGCAGCAGCGCCACCAAACCCTAACAAGATGACCTCTGAGATGAAGGAGCTGCAGCTATGGCTGCAGCGCAAACCCTCTGGGACCCCACTCCGAAGGAGGGTCCAGCAGGGCACCAATCTCTCTCGCCTCCAGCAGACCTCGATAACCCAAACCTTTGTCAGCCCCTGCGTGCTGGCAGAGTACAGCGCAGGTCCCAGCTATGGCCTGCACTCCGAAGGTCTGGTTATGCCCGTCTCCTTCCACGCTGAGCCGTCACCACTTCCGGTTCATGCGTAACGCAGCAGCCATGTACTCGGTACCAACTGCCAAAAGCCCTGAACCGATGTGCCCATCCTACTTCTAGCCTACACCGACCTAGACCGGACTGACTGACCGACCGGTACCGTTTCTGTTTCGGCCTCTCGGTCTCTACCGGACCCGGCTATAGGCTAAAGGACCGTCTATCAGAATAGCCCCTTAGGGCCTATCTGTCCTAGGGTAGCCCAAGCCTGCTATGCGCAGTTAGGTAGCTGTAGGGAAACCTGTTAGTACCGGGCCTGTATTTTCCCGGATTTGCAGATATGTCCCTCAAGAATTTCCCTCATAGGTAGGTCTCTCGGTTAGCCCTCAGCCAAACAAAATTACGAATTTGTCCTACCTAAAGTACAGCCTCGACACAGAGAGTCTACAGGCGACCAGAAAACAGCAAGTCATTGCATCTGAGTGTGTGCACGCTTGCTGGTCTGCATGACTGTCTGAGTACTGGTTGGCTTGAGTGTGTGTGTGACCCGCAAGGGCACTTGTTCGTTCGTTGGGCCCTCAGGGCCGGTACTTACCTGTGGCCGTGACATTGAGGTCTGCAGCGGGGAAAACACTCAAGTGGCGGAGGAAGAGGCCCACATCACTTGAAGCAGCGAGGAAACACTCAAGTAGCAGGACGGCCGGTACCACAGCATGAAGAGGTAGATGTGCCGGGGTATTGGAGGCCGAGCAGAAGAAAACAAAAGTGGACTCGATATGAAAGGAGGGGCAGCAGACCCCGTGGTACAGGGGTCAGGGGAGCAATGGAGCGCAGACGGCACCGGGTTCAGAAATAGGGACATGACCAGAATGTGGCGCACCTCGAGTACACCCTCTGGGAAACGAGCAGTTAGCAGCAGGGAAGGATTCAAGAGGCAAAGGTTTTGTACAGAGGGACGTTGGGCCGAAATGGACCCTGGGCCCGGTTCCCAGCACGTGCCGCTCTCCACCAATAAGACTGGATTCATCAATCTTGAGTAACCCTACAACAGGCATGGGCTCTTATCCCAGACTGCAGCAGCCAAGCCCAAGCAGACATTTTGCTAAGCCTCGAGTGAACTGGAGGTTTAAACATAGCCCAGTTCATTGTCTACATTTCCTTTCTTTTTCTTTTGCCATGGCGTCTGTACTATAGTCGAGCAGAATTGCTCTGATCGAATGCAGGCACAGTGACGCATGCCCAATGGGACAATGCGTAGGGAGCCAAGGATCCGCAATGTGATGGAAAGGACTGAAATGGACAATGCAAGGTCAGCGTAGCATCA
>BFEA01000049.1:1525039-1555590 GCA_003427395.1 Chara braunii
AGAGGGGGGGGGGCGAAGGAGGGGACAAGGGAAGAGGAAAGGGAAGAAGAAAGGGACGAAGACAGGGAACAGGGAAGGGAAGAGAGAGGAAAGGGAAGAAGAAAAAAAAAAGAAGGGTGCAGAGCAGGCCAACTTGGCTGTGGCAGCAATTCCCGTTGGAGTTTGCAAGCGGGGTGCTATGCGCATACCATGTGCATGATATATACGGGTGCTATGTGCCTAGAATCGACACGCTACGCGGGTTTTCTGTGCATGTTACGACGTGCATGCCATTCGCATGCTATTGAGCTGCAATGTGTGTGCTCCATCCACCATGCCATGGCACCCCGTGCGCATGCTGTTGGGGTGCTATATTGGTACCCTATGTGCACCAATCACACGTTGGTGACGGCCCGATCATTGTCAGCTCTGATACCAGTGTAAGGAATTTACCAAACTTCCGAACTTCTTCCCATGCACATCACTCGCACAGACTGAAGTGACGACAAAATCTCAAAAATTGAAAAATGGAAATTGGTAGAAAACTTTACACCAACAAGCTCGTATTGGACATTGACGCACGGGAAAAGCTGATGTTCACTAGGGCACCAGGCTGCACTGAGCGGCGTACAACAAAACGGCACTCAAAACCATGGCGGCATAGATATAGCGAGAACACACTGGCTATAGCTGCTGCGCCCACACTCTCTCCTTTAGCTGCCAGAAATCAGCGCTTCTTCGTGGGCTGCCAAAAATAACCACTGCTTCTCCTCATCATCAGGGCATCCTCACACTTGCAGGAACCCGTGTTCTGCAGCAGTCTGGGCCCTCAAAACGGAGCCCAGACGACGCAGGCCAAACTCGGCCTGCGCCAGGCAGTGTGACAACGCACTGCCTAGGAAAGTCAAAAGTCTAAGTCAACTGTCCAAGGTACCACGCCCAGGCCCCTGGGTCGGATACATTCACTTGTTGTGCACAGGTACCCGGACAGCATCAAGGCCACAGGAAGTTCGGTTTCAGGCAAATCTGAGCCGCCATTTGTCTTGAGATCTCGACGGCTTAGGGAAGCAGCAACCGGGGTCCAGACCCCGTGTCAACGCTACATAAGCCTGGACTACCTGGCTGGGAGAACATTCTGTCTTGCGTCAAGGCTGACCTGACGCGTTGACTTCAACGCTAGTGCGACGCTGTGATACTGGCCAGACGCTGGCACTTGAGCGACGCTGTGATACTGGCTGGACGCTGGCACTTGAGCGACTGTGGCGACGTGCTGCTGGCTCGGCATGGTGGCTGGCTGGCAATTGTCTTCTGGGCATGCTGACGTGGCAGTTGCCACGCGCCGCCGCTGATGTGGGTGCTGCCACATGTACTCCTGCTGACGTGGCAGAGCTACGTGTCTGATATTGCTGTTCTGTTTCATCGTCACTCGGAAGGAGATCAAGACTGTCGGGCGATCGTAGATACGTACCTGGTCTCTTGATGTCGACATTGCTCCAGCTCGCTGATGATGACAGGTTGACGTGCCACGTGGCACAATGAGATAGAACTTCAGATTTGTGTTCGGACTATTGATTATTGAGGTGGCAATCGAGGAGGGAGCCCGAAGCAGAAGTGGGCATTGTTTTCTTCTCCACTCTAAGTCTATTCTCCCTTCTCTCGCCTTCGTCTGTGTATGTTTCCCCATCTCATTCTATCTGGACACGATTATGATTATTGACAATCATCAGCAGGTTGATATCTATCTGGACTTGCATTGTTGACAAGTGTCTTAACGATCTGGGTTCATTGCACACTATTGACTTTATCTTTTCAGCTATGGAAGTGATTACAGTCAGCTTCATCCAGTTTGGGCCACAATTGCAGTCAGATAGGAAAGTCCTAGTGTGAGTATGCCCTCACTCCACAAAAATCACGAACTGAAACTGAATGGATTCTCCTCCTACCGTCTTCACTCTGAATGCAACGCCCGATCATTATATAGCCGTATTTGGCGCAATTTTCTGTCCAGATGCAGCCATAATGACGGGGCTTTCTATTCGGGTGAAGAAGGTAGGTCGTTGCTTTTACTGTGTGACAATTTTGGCTGGGGCCCTACACGGTCCTACAGGGACATAGCCTGAAGAATGTCTAGGTCCTACAGCGTCCTTTGTGTCCAAGGGTAGCTAACAGTATTCTTACTTGCAGGTCCCAGGTTCGAATCTGACTGACGGCAAACTTAGAAAACACAAAACAAAATAAAAATGTGTCCTTGCTTCACACTTGGGGCAGCTGTCGGGGTTCAAATCCAGCCTGAGCGCAACACCCGTCCTCTTCGTCTTCCTCCTCCTCGTCTGGCACCCACCCATCCCCTTCTCCTCTTCCTCCTCTTCTTTCCTCCTCTTACCTGCTCTTCAACTTCTTCTGAATGATCTTCCCTCCTGATCTGCTACCCTTACCAGTAGCGCTCTTGGGTCGCTTTCTGCTTAATATTACCCCCCCTCCTTTTCCCCCTTCCAGCCCAATTACCCCTTCGGCGTTTGGATTGAAAGAGTCCCAAGAGCACCCCTCTGCAGAAAATATTCTCCCAAGCAAAGAAGAACGTTCTTTTTCTCGTATAAAAGGACAAACAAACACACTGGGGGGCGGCAACAGGGAGAGAGGGAAGGAGGGAAAGGAGGGAATGCAACAAGGAAGGAGGGAAGGAGGGAAAGGAGGGAAAGGAGGCAAAGAAGGGAATGCAACAAGGAGGGAGGGAAGGGCATGGACGACCCCCAGAGGAGAAAGAGAGTCTGACGGGGTACGAGTGATGGACTTACGACCTTTCTCCCGATCAGGATCACCAGCTGCCGACAGGGGAGCAGTGGGGTTCAGCTTCCTATCTTCTTCTCCCAGGACTCCTGCTGCAAAGCCAACACGTGGCCCCGTGGCCGGCATCCCGGGCTGCGGTTCCATGTCGGTCCGCCACGTGGCGTCATCTCGATCGCTGGATATTATGGGCTCGTTCGCGACCGACGGTCCACGGTTGTCCCTAACCCCATTGGTACCCGTCGAACTCCGGGACGATGAACTGGCAGAAGCAGCCGGCTGAGTGGTCCCCACCGATATGGAGGCCGAGGAGGAGGGGGATGCAGAGGACCTGCTTTCTGAAAACCACAGGAGCGCAACCCCAAAGACAGCGAAACAGCACGCACACACACACACACACACACACACACACACACACACACACGGGTTTGCTGTCAGATTCAGCAAAGCAATAGTAATACTACAGGTCCAATATTGTAAATCGTCACGATTACGATGATGACTGATGAGGTCTTCCACGCATCCCTCGGCCTCCCCCCTTCTTTCCATCCCCCCTCTTCCTCTCCATCAAATAAAAGGCATGGGTATTGTTGTCGACTGCATGGAACACGAAGCTTCCCTTGTATACATCGAGAATGCATGTGCGCTCCATACGTAGGAGATTGACGGAGTCGTGGCATAGTAGCAAATTCACAAGCATCATACGACAGACGCTCGTCAAATTTGCTTTTTTTTTTCCGCATGGTCTGCTCCACTGATGAATCCATGAGCTGCTTAAATCGATAATCCTCCAACCCATCAGCCAAACAAAAAAGATGAGCTGGTCATCAATTTCCTACACACGGCAAAAACGGCAGCTAGAACCGCAACACCAACAGGGAGCACAACAAGCTAACAACAACTATAATCAAATAGTCCGCATGCTCATTGTCATGCCTATTTGTTTGTTTCTTTGGCGTAATAACCTACCAGTTCATCAGGCAATGGATCAATCAATCAACAACCAACCAATCAACCAATCAACCAATCAACCAATCAACAACCAACAACAAATCAATCAATCAATCAACAACCAACCAACCAAACCAGAAAACAATCAACAACCAACCAACCAACCAACCAACCAACCAACCAATCAACCACCAATCAATCAATCAATCAGCCAATCAATCAACCAACCAACCAACCAATCAACAACAACCACCGAGCCAATCAATTAATCAACCACCAACCAATCAACCAATCAACCAACGAATAAATCAATCGGCGAATCAAACTCTCGACCGATCAGCCAACTAACCAATCAACCACCAATCAACCACCAATCAACTACCAATCAACCAATCAACCAATCAACCACCAATCAATCGGCCAATCATTCAATCGAATCCGCATGCCAATCCGCTGAGGAATTTGAGGCAAAACAAACGAGCGAAGGGAGGCAATCAATACTGCCGTGGTAGTAGTGGTATGTGCCACCTCCCCCTCCCATCATATTCACCCACCCAACCACCCTCTCTCTCTCTCACCTCTAAGCTTCTTCTCTATCCAGGTCCTCCAGAAGCTGGACGTGCTCTTCTCCCTGGTGCCCGCACTTGCCTCGTTTCCAGATTCTGTCCTCAGATAAGTCATTCAATCACAAAACACGCCGGTTTGCGCGCACGACAAAGCCAAAGTCAAAAATTCCAAGGATCAGTGTTCTTTTTCAACCACCAAAAAAACGACGGTATGCATACGCACACAAACAACTTCAAGAATCGGGAAAAAATAGGGGGAGGAGAGACAGAAAAACAGACAAAAAGAAAAGAAGACGAGCGCAACAACAAAGAGAGGAAAAATGGGCACTGATTGAAATTCCTTGCTCCCACCCGGCCCCCCCCGAAAAAAGGGCATTGCGTCTGTAATTCCTTTCTCGGGGGGGGGGGGGAGGGGGGAGGGGGGATGGAGAGATGGGACGAGCGTTGCTATTTTCATAGATACAAAGGGGGTTCCAAATGCTTGACTCGTCCGTGCGGGAGTCCTGATGATTCTGTAGGCATCCGATCCGATGAAACAGTTCTGACAAAACAGGGGGCAAGCAAGCAAGGGGGGGGGGGGGGGGGGGGGGGGGGGGGGGGGGGGGGGGGGGGGGGGGGAGGGGTTTTAGAGCAAGAGCAACCTTCCCCCCGACAAAAAAAAAACAGGGAGAGGGGGAGGGAAAAGAAAGGGAGGGGCACCCTCAATGTGAACAACGAAGGCCACAGGAACCAGCCCCATGACCCCGATGATCACAGGCTAGGGGGCTCAACCAAAAAAGAGAAGGGAGGGACACCATGAATGTGAAAACAGGAGGGTCAGTCAAACATTAGAGCAAAATGAAAAGAAACGAAACGAGAAAAAAGACTGGACGAACTTCAATGCAGCACCTGCAGTCATTGCGGCTGCGACAGTCGGCCGAAACCATCCGCGCCCATATACATGCCCGAACGCATGCATGCATCAGTCCGATGATGACATGCATGTATGCACCCATATACATGCCTGTACGCATGCATGCATCAGTCCGATGATGACATGCATGTATGAATGCAAGCAAGCACTGAAGAAAACATTCACGATAGATGAGGAGGCCAAGGCCGCCGAACCACATTTGCGGAAGTGGATGTGTGTGATGAACGAGCAGTGTGAAAAACAAAAAAAACAAGAAAGAAGAAGAAGAAGAAGAATTGCAGTTTTCGTCCATGATCCGATCTCAAGAATCGGATCGAGCACGCGACCTCCCTCATGGGTGTTGCACGCGCTCAACCGAATGGCTAAACAGACTGGGGTGAAAGTTAAGCCCCAAGATTTCCCGCGTCCCGGTGTACTCCAGCCACACTCACACCTCACACCTGACCCGACCACACAGGCCTGTCGACGCAGCCACCACCAGTCAATGTGTCTCCTCATTGCCGGTTACTGCGCTAAGCAAGAATTGCATTTTTCGTCCATGATCCGATCTCAAGAATCGAACACGCGACCTCCCTCGTGGGAGCTGCACGCTCGCCCGTTCTTGCGGGGAAGAGAAACGACAGAGAGCAGTGCATGCTGGAGTAAATCATTTAACCAAAAAAGGACAGAGAGCTGCTGCCAGGCGAACCGTGGGAAGAAAGAGGGAAAAGAAAGGACACAATGACAGACTGTTTCGCTTGTTGGGACTTTCACTGACCCGAATCGATAAGGCTAACACCCCCCCTCCACTGACGTTTTGAGACACTGATTTGATTAATTGATTGCTTGGATTGGAATGGATTTTGATCGGGTTGGATTGGATTTTGATTGGATTTTGATTGGATTTTGATTGGATTGGATTGGATTGGATTTTGATTGGATTTTGATTGGATTTCAATTGGATTGGATTAAATTGGATGCGACTGGATTAGATTGATTGATTTGTTGATTTAGTTAATCTGATTGATTAATGATGTGATGGATCGAATTGACTAATGGGCTGAGCGGACTGATGTGATTGATTCCTTGGTTTAGAAATCTTTACTGCTAGCTTCGTTAATTAAGTGGATGTCATGGATTGATTTGATTAGTTGACTCAACAGACTGATGTGATTGATTGATTCATTGATTCATTGATTCATTGATCGAGTGGTTAGTTGATTGATTGACTGATTGATTGATTGGTTGATTTACTAATCTTCGGATGAATGGACAATGGATAACACTGACATTGAGCCTCGCCGCAGCACACGCCAATTGCCAACATTCTGAATGTAACCAGACCAACTCGGTGTTCAGATTCATTCAGAATATTGACGTTGGCGAGTGCTGCGGCAAGGCCCTATAATGAGCTTTGTACTTTCACTGGGATCCATTCCCGATTTCTTTATCCGTTTTTTTCCCGCTTCTTTCCCGCTTTTTTCCCGCTTTTTCCCAAATTTTTTTCCCCTTTTTCCCCGCTTTTTTCCCCGCTTTTTCCCCGCTTTTTCCGGCTTTTTTCCCGCTTTTTCCCTCGTCTCTCTCATCTTTCCGTACTCCTTTTACGCTGGGATCACTGCAGTCCCCTTGATTTCTTACTGGCTTTCTCCCTCCCTTTTCGTTTCCTCCCCGCCTTTCGTCACTTTCTTCTCCTCCGATTTTTCCGCCCTTTTTCCCGCAGTATAACCACGTTTTTTCCTGCCAACTCCTTTTCCTATTTTCCTCTTTCTTTTCCTCTTTTCCTCCATATATATACATACATACATAAGACGTTCTCATTCTCTACTTTCTGTTCTCTGTTTCTCGCGTTACAACAATGTCCGTAGGACACCGAATGACCAGACTACCTTCTTCCCCCGAATAGAACGCATGGTCATTTTCACTGCATCTGGACTGAAAGGTGAGCCAAATACGGCCATAATGACTGTACGTTCTATTCAGGGGAAGACGGTTGAAAGGGAAACAAAGACAGCCTTATCGCCATCTTTTAGCAAAAACCAGAATTCCTGCTAGGGAAAGCAAAAAAACAAAAAAAGAAGGGCAGAGAAGGCAAGATCAAAAGGAGAAAAGTCCGGAGACGGCTACTAAACCGCATTGTGTTTCTCTCTCTCTCTCTCTCCATAAAAAAATTAAAAAAAATAAAAGAAGGCAGAAAAAGCAAGATCAAAAGGAGAAAAGTCCGGAGACGGCTACTAAACCGCAGTGTTTCTCTCTCTCTCTCTCTCTCTCTCTCTCTCTCTCTCTCTCTCTCTCTCTTGCTCGTTCGCTCGATTAGGAAAAGAGAGCCGACTCACCAGAGGTGGGTGACGCATCCTCCTTGTCCTCTTTGGCGATGGAGGACGAAAACCTTCCATGCGAGAGTCGGCGATGGCGAAGAAGGAGCGAGTTATCCTCTAGCCGTTGATGACGAAGAGATGAAGCAGAGCGTCGGCCGTTCGACAAGCCCAGCGATCCACAACCGCCCGATTGATGATTCCCCTGCCACGTGGCGTTACTCCTGTCAGCCGCTCGACGAAGCAGGAGCGAGAGCGGGCGATGGACCTTGCCTTCGTCGTCACAGGCTGCCCCTGCCCCTGCCCCCCCTCTTGTACTACACGATAACGGACGAAGAGAGCAGGCGATGGACCTATCAGCTATTATGTCGGGTAGAGACGATGAAGCAACATCATCGATGGTTGAGGAAGAATGGAATCCCCCCGTGTGGCGTGTGGAGCCAGACGTTCTGCACACATCTGACAAAGATAATGAGGCCGTCGACGACGACAAGGAAGAAGAAGAAGAAGAAGAAGAAGAAGAAGAGGAGGAGACGGCTATGGGGACGATGGCGGCGGCACTTTGCCGTCCTGCACGGGCCAGTAGGTCGTCAACGAATATTCCTATCAGGCGTTCTCCTTTCCTTCCTTGCGCGAAGGCTGGCACGCCAGCACGCCATCGAAGCATTGTTTAAGTACTAGATCGATCAAATTAATGAGAAAATTAATGGACTGATCAATCAATAGCTAATCAATCGGTGAATTAATCAACCAATCAATCAACTACTGTCGCCGGCAACTGTTCTCCCCTCTCCCATCCTCGTCCTCCCACCTCCTCCTTTCTCTTCTCCCTTTCTCTCCCCGTCCTGTTCTACCGTCCATCCGCGTCCTTTCTCATTCGCCTGCACGGCAAGCTACTGCCACGCTGTTCTTCGTCCATGACGCGCTTTGCTTACACACAATCGGCCTCGCTCCACTACTCTTTTTTTTTTTTTTTTTTTTTTAGAGCTCCAGTCTGTTTGTGGGGAGCAACACAAGTTGGAAACCGGGCCCAGCGTCCCTTATAGAAACGAAAGTAGAGATTCGGGGCCGCGGTACCCACAGTCTGCCCGGTGGAACAAGTCACTTGTACCGGAAGCTTTATCCGGTTTCGCTGGCAGAGAAGTAGCCAAACAAACAAGAAGGATGCACCATATTCCCCTACTTGCTATATAAACTGTACAACTTATCTGTTGTCGACCCATACTGAAACTGAAGTCTGTCTGTAGAGACCTCTCAGCCCTGTGGCTGCCTAAAACTGTGTGAATTCCTTCCTATCCTCTTCAGACAGGCTTCAGAGCTAGACAAGGCTGAGCAGAGAGCCAAAAACTCTAGGTTGAGCGTCCTACCTTATCTCTGTAGTGTCAGACAAACATTTTACATTTTCCTGCACAACCAGGGCCCCAAAATTGCCCTTTGTGACTCATCTAATGCAACCAGCTGATATTTGACCGCCCAGGTCTTTAAAAACCAAATGGACCCGTTTCTTTTCCTATCAACCAAAATTGTTCGTTGCATTGACCGTTGGAGGAGAATACCTTCCTGATCTACAGTACAGGACAGCAGAGATACCTGAACTCCCAAGAATCTCTCAGACTGGTTGAAAACAACCCGTTTCATGCCGCAATTCACCGCAGGAGTGTACTCCTTTGGAAGGAAGAAGACCGACTTAGACCAGTTCACGGATGCTTCAGAAAGATTGGAATACTCATGTAGGCAGCTTTTCAGGGCATTCATGGAAGTGTCGGAGTTTTCTGAGATGGCGAGAAGGTCGTCTGCCAGTGCCTTCACCTTACACTGACTACGGCCTGCCTCGATAATCTGTGGATTAGCTCGAATATTACACAAGAGGCTCTCAGTTTGAGTTACGAATAACAGAGGCGCTAAGGGACAACCCTGCCGTAGGGATCTTGTGAGATGGAATGAATCTGACAGATTACCGTTCACCATTACAGCACCCGTACATAATGAGTAAAAAGCAACCACCCAATTGCATAGGTTCTCTCCAAAACCCACAGGTCTTAATGTAGTGAGAACATAAGTCCAGTTGACTCGATCGTAGGCTTTCTCGAGATCTAGCATTAGGATTGACATATTTGTTTTCGAACACTCGACAATTTTCAGAGATTCTATGGCCGTAACTATATTGTTAAATATAGAACGGCCTTGCAGAAAAACGCCCTGGTCGTTCTCAATTAGGGAGGGTAGATAACGTCCTAGTCGTCTGGCTAGAACTTTAGCTAAAAGCTTGTAGGAAACATTCAGGACTGAAATTGGACGTCAATTCCGAATTTCAGGCCTATCGCCCTTCTTATATAGCAGCGATATGATTTCGTTTATCATCCCTACTGAGAGATTACCACCTATTAGCACCCGATTGTAAATGTCGACCAGTTCAGCCTTTATAGTCTCCCAAATGACCAAATAAACTTCCACTGGGAGGCTATCGTCGCCTGGGGCTTTCCCCTTTGCCATAGATCTTAACGCTTCCCAAGCTTCTTCCGTAGTGACCGGTCTATCCAGGTCCATCTTACCTTGTGTTGACAAACTGACTGTGAATGTCGACCAATGATTCGATTTTTCCGCCAAATCCTCCATAATGTCTTCATCTGGACGTTTGGTTGTTAGTATGTCCTGGTAATATATAAGGCCGCATACAGACAAAGTTGGGATTGGTCCTGAGCTATTGGCAGATCCTGATCAAATGGATGTGAAAGCTCGCACATCGAGTGGGATAGACGTTTAGGTAACAATCTCTGGAAGGATTATCTAGTCTTGCGGTCATAAACCGCTATACCTTTAACCTTGAGGCGGTTTGCCCATAGATCCGACTGTTGATGCTGAAAATCCTCACATTCCGCCAAGTGCTTTGCTCTCCTTGGACCCCAAACAATGTTTGAGATGGGATGGAGGCTCATCCGATTTTCGGCGTACTCTATTTTTCGAATAATTTCTACTTCTCTATTTTTCCTATTCGCCGTGAGAATACGCGAGAAAATGCTAAGATGTTTCAAATAAAATTCTCGAACCCGCATCCCACCAAGCATCCTTGGACGTGAACTTGTCCAGGTTTGTTTTTCGATCTGTCCAAAATCTTCGCATCCAATCCACAACTCCCGGCTCTTCTAAGATCTGCGTGTTAACTCTAAAGTAGTCGGGGGCGCGTTCTAATTTATTGGAGGTCAAGATGGCCAATACCGGTTTGTGGTCAGACATAGGATTTGGCGTTTCCTCGACACTTACGGTGGCTTGCCAGACGTCGGGTGAAAGAAAAAAAAAATTGAGACGTCTTCACGTGACACCTTTCCCTTTCTTGACGTTTGAGAACCAGGTATAGCCGGTTTCTCCTGGGTGTAAGAGACTGTAGGGTTCAGTGAGGTCCATGCAATCCATAAGCTCGGGCAATGCAAAAACATCCCGATTTCCTCGCACTCCTTCCGGTTGATCCAGCGAGTTATTCCAATCTTCACCGATTAGCAGATTATCGCATTCGGGGATAAATAGAGGGAGGTTAGAAAAAAGGAGACTCGTTCCGAACGTTCAGTGGGGGCATAAATAGACGCTATGACCCATTCCTGCCCTTCAATCCATACTTTGACCCACGCCTATCTCCCTCTGCAAAGAAGTCAATGATTTTTGCGTTAAGATTACGGTGGATTAAAATAGCTACCCCCCCACGTGAGCCCCTGGCCGGAGACCAGATTTGTGGGTCGTCCCACCACGTGCCCAATTCCATTATCTTTTCTTCTGACAACTTACTTTCCTGGAGGCAGAAAATTTCAAATTTATGCTCGTGTAACCAACTTTTCAACCTACCTTTCTTATTTCTCCCCGTCGAGTCTCCTAGCCTGCGAATGTTCCATGTGACAATTTTAAGCATGCCCATTCGGGCTAGCACCACCAGATTGTTGGATCTGGGAAGCGGTTGATACAGACGTCCAAGGTTTCGTCGAAAAGTGTTTGAAGAATGGAGAATCCATCTTTTTTTCCCTACCCAATTTGGAATTCAAGTCCCCAAGGAATTTCGCGGAGACCGTGAAAGCAATTTTGATTCTTCTCAAATCAGATTTTCTGCCCTCTAAGAACCAAGCCATGAAATTAGTTGAAGGCCTTCCTTTTCCAATACGTCTAATTGGCCTGGGAAAAAACGAGCGTAAAAAAAAAGGTTGTAAAAACGAGTGTGTTTGCCCTCACACTCAACTAGGAACCGAGGCATAGAGATATCGAGGATACGGAAAGCAAACTTGCTCTGAAATAGGGTACGCAACATGGTTTCCAAGGCATGAGGCATGGGGGATTCGTGATAACAGGTGTTAAACAATATAGGGGAACCATCAAGGCTAGCCCATGCAATAATCCACATCGAATCCCTCACTGTCGGGCACATCAAAGGTAATAATTTGGACTCCATGGGAGCCTGACCTTTGGACAGGGCTTCCATTCGGGGACTGGATGGTTTCCGCTTACCTGCCGTTGATGAGCGAGAGGCGTGAGTGCCTTCGATAGAGCTGCCAGAAACTTCTGCATGAACTTCATCTGCACGGATGTCCAACCCACCTTCTTCGCTGAGACGACGCTGTTTGCCAGGGATTCTTCCCGAGTTCTGTTACTGCCTAACCCTTGTCCCATGGGTCCTGATGGGAACCCCATGGCAGGGTGAGGATACGGACTGAGTCCTCCGAGTCCTCCTGGTTGAAGCTGAGAAAGGTTCATCATCACTTGATTCCAAGGCATGAACACATGCATGTTAGCGACTGAAGGGCTCACGCCAAGATGCTGACCTGGTAACGACGCTCCAAATTGTTGATGAGTGAAAGGATGGGGAGGCAAATTGTTCAGATACATTGCCCAGATTGCATCTGCTGTTACTGAGGCTGGCTGCTCCTCTGGCCTCTGCGGTTGATGGCCACCGGGGATGCCGAGCCTCGGTACGGTTCCGGCGGAGAACGTAGGATTGAACCTAACGTTCGATCCTGCCGGAGCGTCAGAAGCCGCAGGTTTCGATGATACCGATGGTTGGTCTTGTTGGGCCGGATCGGATGCTCCTGGTGCTCGAAGAGGGGCTCCATATATGGGTTGGGCAGCCCTAGCTCTTGATGTGGTTGCAGTCTGAGGATTACCCGAGGATATAGCACCTTGGGTTTTTCTCGTTGGCCGCCTGCATGTTAGTTCCGTGTCGAAGAAGGTGCAACAATGCTTGCACCACTCCGAGAGAGCGCAAGCCAGTCAAACTTCTAGCAGGTCCCCTTGAAAGGTACAAATCCAGAATTTATCCTTCATGTTAGCTCTCTGCACCGGATCGATGTCGAAACGGAGGTTGACCAACTTGGGGTCTGACTCGTCCTCATCCGGTGTATGAACCTTCAGAATCTTGCCTATCGATTTTTCGATGTGGGCGTGGAGGAACGGCATCTCATCCAGAGGAACTCCCACCGCCACCACCCAGAAAGTGTCCTGATCGATAAGTTGTCTCTAATCTCGGATCTCTGCACGAGTCATCCATGCTTTGAATTCCGTCCGGTATGTAACATCTCCCAAGTCGATAAAGTCTATCTCTTCGCCAACATCCAATCGGTGATTTTATGTGCCCTTGGGATATACGAAACCATGTTCGGAGTCTTGATCTTGATTCTGCCTCGCTTGAACTGTTGATCGAACACCTCATACCTTATCCACACGTCCTCATAAGCCCTAACCATATCTTCCTTAACCTTTTTTGGTAGGAAGCGTGCTCCGTCATGGAAGATAACCGTGATCGTTCTTTCTTTGAACCATTTAACCTTGATTTTGTCCAAAGATGAATTCAAGGTAAATGCAACTTCCCTTCCATCTATCTACATTTCTCCAGGATCGATATTGGTCGGGAGAATCCCTTCTTCATAACACGCTCTTATCATCTCCTTGACACGTTCTTCCTCCAGGCGATAGTCACCTGGGACCTGAGCTCTGCCATCTCTCTCACCTTGAGAGCCTGGTTCGACTTCCATACTGAATTACTCCATGACAACTATTGATTGTCCACTATCATTAACCAGCAAAGGAACAGTAACAAACACTAATGTTACACGAACGGCAAGGCTGGCTGGGCACCGACGGAAAGGTCTAACCGCTAGCAACATCAACTATGGCAGTCGCAATAGGCAAATAAATACTACCTGCAGCTGCAAATCCACGCAGGAATTGCTAGCCGCCGGTTAGGCCTGTCGTTTCGACAGGCAGCGCTAGTGTTGAGCGCTGACGCACCAACCAAAGCGCTAATTCCGCGGAGCCCGTCCGAAACCATAAAAAAAAATTAAAAAATAAAAAAATTGTGTATCTCATGCGTTTACGGGCCTAAGCTTGTAGCTGACCTTTTCCTGGAAGTTCCTAGACTGCCAAATGAGGCTCGTGATAATCCCCCGGCAGGTCTGTCCCATTTAACCCCAACATGTGGCATAGCCCTGTATGTGCAGCCTTAAACCTGTTTCAATCCATTCGTCTGACCAAGGGAAAGCCTCGGCTGAGAACGCTTTCCAATGCTTCCTCCACCATCGTCACAATCTAAGAGAGAAGGGGCAGTGGACCCCATATGTGAGGTAGATTCTCAGGCCTACCTACATTTGGAGCATGCTCGGGAGACTTCCATTTCCTGGAAATGAGCCCTTCTGCAGAAGGTGTAACATTGAGAGTTTGTAACCAGAGTAGACCAGCGATCTTTTGCTTAGGCAGTTTCTTGAGTTGTTTCCAGTATCTCAGTAAGTTCTCCTCAGACATAAGTTCTGGAAACTTATCCTGCCATCGTTCCACCGTCAATGTTGCTAACTTTCTTCGTACCTGCTCTCTTTGTATAGAAACTCCTATTCGCGGTTTGTAGACCCCTAGAGGCACCGTGGACTCCCCTCCTTTTTCGTATCTTTCCAACCCTGTAGAAATGGTTCCACAGCGTACGAAAGTGTCTCCCTTCCCATTGTGCCATGTTCCTTACCTGTGTTATCGAAGTTGGAGAAAACTCTTACCTCTGATAGATCTAGCCACTCTGAGTCTGATTGAATGTTTATCTTATCAACAAATTGCAATTACTAGGTCTGCGTGTGATTCCTAGTGCAGGTCCATTTTTGAACTCTGGTTCCCGTGGACAGTTCTGGGCTGACTGTTCTCCAGACCCAATCCTGTTCGTCCTGTCTGATGAACCAAGTGTTACAAGTCTGTAGGGGCGTCCGTTTGAGAGTACTCACCCACACATTGGGGATCGCTGCTGCTAACTTCTCAAAGTTACTTGTGACGTACCAACTTCCGTACCCAAACAATCTTCTAAACCCCCGAGTTTTTGTTGATTTGACTTGTCGGATTTCTCTTGGGCTCTTTTTGGGTACCCCTTATTTTTGCTATCTCCCCGGTGCATGAAATCACAAACCAACCAGGCCTCTCATGTCTAAAACGACGTTTTTTTTTTTTTTTTTCATTGCAATTTCCTTCTGGCGATCCATGCATGTACGTAGGAATTTCCCACGCCTTAAGGAGTGCGCCAAGGAGCTTGTTCGATAGTTGGAAATCAGGGATTTACGGGCGCGCTCCTCGTTGACGTGTCGTTCTTGCAAATGGATGTTCCCGCACCCACTCTTGGAATATCTGTGAATCTTCAGTAGGAAGCTAGATAGACGTAGGATTTTCTCGTGTTCAAATCCCGTCTGCCGGTATTGCATTTCAATTTCTCAATCTTGAAGTAGATCTAGGATGAAAGATAACTGTTGTGGTGCCCTTTCCCTTTTTACACACTCGTGGTTAATGGGTGGTGCTATTATGTGCTTGAGGGTATATCTGTATTCAGTTTCAGCGTATTTGAACGAGTAACGAAGAAGTTGGCAAAAACAACGAATTCGGGAAAAAATTTGGCGAACTCTGAAAGTTACTCCGAATAGGGTTTTATAGTCCTTTTGAGTTTTTTTTTTTAGTTTTTTTTTGCCTGTTTCGTTTTTTTATGTTTGTATTATGAGCCTGCATAGTTTGTTCGCAAAATTATCCACGACATTGCTTGTAGTGATGCGGCGAAAAACCCCCGAATTTTGGGCCTTCCATTAACCGCGTGTCTTTTTACACCGACGCCATGCATGCGAGCTTTCCCCGCTTCCCACTAGGACCCATGGCATCTTCACCCTCCTCCTCTTCACGACTTCTCTCCCTCACTTGTAATTGCTTTCCATCCCCTCTCTCTCACACTTCACTCCTACTCCTCGTCTGAATCTTGGTCTCACTCCGCGCTACTTTTTACACTCTCCTCCTTCCCGCTATCGGAACTCCCTACCGGACCCCCCCCCTCTCAAAGTATTCGAAGTCGCGAGGCAACGTCGTGTAAGGAGGATACTCCCTGCACACGATGATCTGATTGGTTGCGAAGAAACTCACGGGGATCAATATGGTTTTCCCTGGGCGGGTATCCCAAACTCTCTCGTCACCCCTTCCTATCTCCACCTAGCTCTTCTCCATCTTCTATTACCCTCTCCGCAAATATAAAACCTGTAAGTGTGCACGAAAAACTCTCTCAACCCATTTGTCAACTTCAAGGAAGTCGTGGCTAGGTGATGTGCAAGTGGCCAGTCGGAAAGTTCTGATGAGTTGACTGCAATGTATGCATGACTGTGCGTAAGGTGGCAACGGCGAACTGTGGGATTTGGGCAAGTTGATGCAAAAGTTGAGTTGGCGGGGTGACGATCGCTGTGGTTTGGAGGTAGGTGCATGGTGGTCGGGATCATCAGTATCTAAGTGAGAAGAGTGTGTGTACACGAGTGATTGCATGGTCAGGGGCCATTATCAGAGAGCAGAAGATCGATGCGCCTTGATTTTCTGGTTCTTCTTCTGTTGGTTCTCAAAAAGCTAAGTCCAAGGCGAATGGTCGAGTGCTCTCCTTCAAGATTGTTTGTGTGGCATGAGTTATCTTTCTCCCTCCTCAGTTTTATTTTTCGATCCAGCGACGACTTTGTCTTTCCCTCTCCCTCTCATGTTCCTTTGTTCATGACTACCTGATATATTACGGAATGACTTGAGATTTCCTTGATCTCGCTCACCCCTGTTGAATTCAATTGGATCTCGCATGAACGAGCATTGTTGAACTCAAAGAGACCAGTGAGTTGTGGAAGATCTAATCTATCTTTCTTTTCCTGTTGATTGATGTGTCCGTCGAACAATGGAGGATTCATCTATGTAAGGTTTGTTATGCATCCGTATTGCTTGAGCTGACTAAGCTAAACCCCACTGATATTATGGGAATGCATACTTGTTGCTCCTGTAATGAATGATGATTGTTGTTGTGATCGGGTCGAACTCACATCTTTTTTTTTTACCGGTTCTCCGAATGGATGAAATATGAGAAAGTCTATAGCATCCTAACTAATTTTTTTGTCATTGAACAATCGATTGAGTAGATTCACGTACTCGTAATTTGCTTGTGCCATGTTGACCGATTGCTCCAACCCGTCTGGGTGCCAACTCCCCGCATCCCCATCACGACCATTTTCGTACAACGAGGAAAAGACACGTGTCTTACGAGTGGAACGTACGAGAAGTCGTCGCCAAGATCTGCGGGCGTTATTATTTTCCACCTGAGATAAGGTGCTCTGGATTCGTAGGTGTCGGTTTTGTCATTATTGATACGCACTTTCCTCCGTACTCGTTGTTTTAGCCTTTTAACAAGTTGATCGCCATCCCATGGATGGCAGTAGCACCCCACTGGACTAACACCCTGTGCAACGATTGTTGCCGCGTAGAGCAGTACCGGAAAAGGGGGTTCGCTACTGAACAAAGAATGAAGATGAACACAAGGAATGAGAAACCAGGCTAAGGCAATCCACGTCAGATTTCGAGCTCTGCAATGAGCGGCGTTGGGATCTGATCCGAAAACGAGATTCAGCAAGCGTACCCTCGCCCTTCACTCTAAACGACGACCTGTAGCCCACACAAAAGTTCAACGATACTTTTTGTATTGAATGGATGTTGCATGCGTTCGTTTCCTTCCCGCGCGACGATGACTAGTTCTTGCTAAATCAGGAACACACAGGGGACTTCAGTTTCGTCTGAGTCCCCACACTCAATTTTCCAAAAAAATCCTTGGCATACCCCATTTTGCTGTCTTTTAGGGCCTATTCTGCACAATTAATCACTCCCGAACGGAAAACAGTACAAGGTGTGAGGTTGGAACGTCAAAGGAGTGGCGTAAAGGGGATCGATGGGGGATGTTGTGAATTGTGCCTATGTTTTTCCACACTATCTGTAAATTTTCATAAGGGACACAAGACTCGGTTCCCAGCACGTGCTGCTCCCCACGAATAGATTGAAGTTTTTTTCTCTTAAACCACTAGTACCTCCGAGCCTGTTTTTGTCGACCCTGATTTTCACTGCGCTCCGAGTTTTGCCGAGCCTGGGTCCCATTCCATTTCTTTATGGTACTCTCACGGGAAGAACAAAAAAAAAAAAAAAAAAAAAAAAAAACTTTGGGCGTGATTGCAGTTGTATATACATTATCGGAAGTGTAAGTGTGAGTGTGCCCTCAGTGAGGGCATCTCAGCCCAGTGGCCAGGTTGTCAGATTTCAGAAACTCAAAAAAAAAAAACAAAAAAAAAACATGGATTCAGCCGTGAAAATGGCAAGATACATTCCCGTAAGTGTCAGTGTGATCAGGGTTACAATCCTCTGAGGGAACACAACTCGAGCAGATCACGGATTCAGATTGTCAGAGTCCAGAAAATGAAAACAAGAAGAAAAAAGAAAAAAAAACATGGATTCGGACTTGAAAACGGCTGGGTACATCAGTGTTACAATCACATGAGGAAACAATACTACAACAGATCACGGATTCCGCCCTGCCTCGTTGGCAGGGTACTCATAACAAAAAAAAAAAAAAAAAAAAAAAAAAAAAAAAGGTTTGAGAACGTGACCGTCTTTGCTGTAAGATGCATGCAAGACTGTGAGCACGTTTTCCTAGACATCCCTGCACGACATCATTGCAGTACAAAGGCCCGTTTTTTTCCCATTCCCTTTCGTGCACGGGCCAAAATAGAAATATGACTTTTGGGATATTGCCGACCCTCTGTCCGACCCCCGATTACTTCGGGTACTGGCCAACATCTCGTATTTTCCCAACACTGGGAAAGGTACTGGTGGTTTAAAAAAAAAAAAAAAAAAAAAGTTGGTTGGGCACGTAAGTTGCATCCAAGAGGTTGTGGGTTCGAGTCCAATGACCACCTGTGGTGCACTTAGCGCTAATGAGATATGGTAATCCGCTTGCTACCTCTGACCAGTAGAAGTAGGGTCTTTGGCCAACACGTTTGTGAGAATGAGTATGCATAGGTTGTGTGGGGTGTGGGGGTGTTGGCCTTAGACACTACTGTGACGCCCCAACCTCACGTCCAACGCGACTTCCTATTTCGGAGTGGGAATTGGCCCGGAAGTGCAAAAAAAGGCATGTACCAAGGATTTTAGGAAAGTGGGGTTGGAGTCACAGGTCGGAGTTGATCTCCAATGTCAAGTTTCAAAGACGAAGTGCAAGTGATTCAGCGCTTCCTAGAGTCGGGTGGCCCGTTCCGTCGGACTCGTCGCCTGGCTCGTACCCTGTGTACAAAATGAACGTCGTGGGTGTCCCTTTGTTCTACCACCTGTCGTCTACGGGTTTCAGAAATCTCAGAATCTGACATAGACGGCTTCAACTGGAGGCTGTGTTCTCAACGCTCAACTTCGGAAGAGGTTCGGCAGACAAATCCGGCAGCCTGATAGGCATAATACTACCGGCACTCCAAGCACGGTCTTCGGGGCCAGTAGGGGGCTATCACATTCTAAGGGACGACCGTTGGATTGTGGCAGAGAAGAAGGAGATAGAAGAGAGGAAAGTTAGTTTCGATGGTGACAAATCCTGGTTCCACGTAATACTGGTGGTTACGCATGTCGGATCATCCGAGATTCGAGGATTTTGTCTTATGGCTCGCTCAAAGTCCCATGCACACAGCTGATCACTCTGAGTTTGGCAGGGAAATGTCGGAAGCCTTAGCTTTGATCGACGAGAGATGTGCTCCTTTTCCCAATACCTTCGGTACTCGTGGTCCCTCAAGCAGTCACGACCAGTGATCCAAAATGGAAGGCCAACATTCATGTCTCATGAGAAAGGCCCAATTCAAACATTCGTGAGTGATCGGGTTGGAGACAATCCCTACAGACACACATATACGTGATGACCGCCCTATTTTGGTCATTCGTATATGTGTGTGCACAACATCTGTTTCTAACAGGGTGTAAGACAACTTGCTATGCATGCACCTAATCTACTCTCGGTTTATTCAGAAAGCTGATACCTGTGGACTTAATGCAAATTGGAGAACGAATCGATGCAACATACACCAACATATGGGTACGAGAAGGAAAAGAGAAGGAACAATTTCTCATACATCATACGATAAAACGTTTGAGCCATACATGCGACAATTCCCTGACTTAATAATCGACATTATCCAATGGCATGTTTTCAGGACAACCAGTCAATCACTCGATTTTTGACAATCGTTATACATCCTTGGTTTATCAAGAAAATAAGAAAGGCAGGGGAGAAGGAGACAATTCACTCATCAATTGAAGAATCGGAAAATTTGAGATTGCCGAGAACAAAGATGGCCAAGATTAAAATCAAAATTATAGAGAGGGTGCGAAGAGAAAACACCACTTCAACACACACCGCTCTCTTTCTCTATTTGGACAAGGAAGCGGAAAGAAGGGCGAAGGAGCGCGTCAAGGGGAAGCATCCCCTATTAGTTTGGGTGACCGACGATCATATGCGGGATCCCGAGCCGCCGTCGAAGAAGAAGGACACAATGACAGCACTGTAAGGGTGGAATGTAGCAGGAGAAGAGCCTGAAGCCCCTCACCCACTCCCTCCGCTCACGCAGTCGTTCGCCTACGTAGAGATGCATGCGATCAGGAGTCGTTTCCGTTCGTTATCCCGTCATCCCCTTGACTATCTTTCCATCTGCCAGATCCTAAAGCTCCCTCCCTTTCCCGACACCTGGCACTTGTTCCCTCCCTCTTTGTTCCATCAGTTTTATGCCACCTGTCTCGTGTGTGAAGTCTTCCCCCACTCGACTACCCGGTCCCTTATCTCCTTCTTTCGCCTCCACATCCGACTCTTCAGCGTAGAATGGGAGGGACTTCAACAATATTGAAGTCTATTGCTTACTTACGGGGACAATCCCCGCCTGTGATCAGTACGAGCAATTCCGCACCGCCCTCCTACGCACCCTATGTACCCTTTATCCCGATTATCTTGCTTCCCTTCCGCATCGCAACCGCTGATTCCCACGTGTCTACCGGTTAGTGTGATACGCATTTATCCCTACCGAGGTAGGATCGCTGGCTCTTTTCATCCCACCACTTCCTCAATCTCACTCCCCCCCCCCCCCCCTTCCCCTTGTATTGAGAATACACTCGCAGTCGAAGGGGCAATGACAACAACGAGTGCAACGGTAAGGGCAAACTCAAAATGGTGACGAGGGTTGGGCATCCCTGACGGACCTCGTTCTATCGTCTTTTTCCTTGTTCCTTCTTCTCTCCATCTCTTCTCTCTGCTCTCTCGTATGCAGGGACACGGGATATGCAAGTAGGAGCTTGCATAAGATTGGAACCCCTGGCATTACATATGTGGCGAACTACTTTCTGAAACGTGCGACTTTCTACAAGACTGAATTTCGGGGGCTGAATAAGAACGGGTCACCCAATTGCACAAATGCTCCCATCTTTGTGAGAAAGATTGGTCCCATGGCGGTTGGTAGTTAGAGCGCGCCTTAGCGAGCACGGAAGTAACTGTTGCCGTAGCTTTTTTCTTGTCCTGCTGGAAGTGGGGAAGGGAACTTCGGCGCGATCATCATGCGGGAGATATTTTTTTTTTTTCGAAATACGGGAGAATATGAGAATTAGAACTTCAATTGGGCTAGGAATTGGGGGCATCATAATTTTGTCGCGGATTTTTGTTGTTGTAACTGCACAGTGCTCCTTACTCGTGCACAAACGAAACACGGTATTGCTTATATTCAATCAACTTAAGTAACACTATAATACTTTTGAGAATGTAGCGCATGATGTTGCTATTCTATTAGGAATTAAGTCATTTGAAGTGAGAATCATTGTTGTGTTTTGTCCTGCACTCTGCTCCCGCTGCGCCTTAATTGTAATCGCAATTATAATCTCTTCTTGCTCCTTCTTCGCGAGTGCGGGTGTATCTGTAATCTTCTCCCTCTTGATTTCCTTCCACACAAAAACCTGCACCTCTTTTTTGTCTATCTCATTGGCCGATAAAATGCATGACTGGATCGATGCGTGGAGAGTGGCTACGTCCCCCATGCCACGACCTGGTCATGCAGTTGTAGGCAATTCCTTTTTCTCTCTCCTCCTCCTGCTTCAACATAATCCGGATTGGTTCGTGCAAGTGCATAGTGCTATAAAATTTATAAGCACGATTAATTTGCCCTTTAATCTACACTTGGGAGTTAGCGGGTTCGAGAGGATCGGCTAACGTGCAGAAACCAGATGGTGAGTACGGAGTTGGATGATCCGACGAGCTGATGCTGAGTGTGCGCTGTTGACGCTTGGCTGCGAACAACTGTGGCATGTGGGCGAACCTGGTTGCACGCTCGGATCAAGCGGGGTGGCAACTCTGTAATTGTTGGTAGGTGCAAGGTGACAGACTGCCCGCATCGAAGAAACGTTGAAAGAGGGAGAAAACTCCTCCTGTTCTTTTTCTGAGTGCTCGCTGAATCTCGACTCCATGCTATCCTCCCTCTCACTTTGCGACACGATCACTTCCCAGAAGAATGGATCGACGATCTCCTCCGGGTCCAAGTACGGGACTGGCGACGGGTAGTATCGATTCTGATCATTTATCTTCGCACAACGCGTCCACAACAGTCGCGGCTTCAACGTCCCTTCCAGTGTACCTTGCTTCGGGCTCTTATCGTTTTGGTAGAGGATATTGAGGGGCAAATTGTCGAGGAGGTACGTGAGAGGCACAAGTAGTTCCTTTGTGATCGGCCCGACGTGATCGGCGCTCACCGGTCTGAATAAAATCCCCAATAGATCTCCCTCCACGTCTGATCTCCACGCTTGGATGATCAACCACTCGATATCCCTATCCTGATCGTCCGGATCCGTCGGCTAGGACCACATGAACTCGATGTTGAGCAAGCAGAAGTTGAGTGTTACGAAAGTCTCCAACCACTCCCTCCACATGTCCTTCTCTAAAACGGGCACCGAGATCGCTCGAACTTCGTACGCCAGATGAGGGCGGGTGGGAGATTGCCACAGGGTCCGTCGGCATCGTGAATATGGAGAGGTAGCGCTGGTTCATCGGGCTTATTTGAAGGGAACCAGCTCCGGAAGGATTACCTCCAGCTCCGTGTGATGCACTCGAAGCAGATCGGTGTTGACGCTATCGGTGCTGACAATCCGATCCCCTGGTTGCATGAGCCTATGCCGCCACGTGATCATCAACTCATCCGCCCAACGCCTCAGTTGAGAAAAAGAGCTCGCGTGGACGCTCTCATGTAGCGCCGAAAAGTCCCCGTTGAAGGAGATTACCACGGAAACGTGGCTGATCCCCAGAGGAGAGAGTCGCAAGAATGTCGATCCTTCGGCCAACACCTTTCCCGAAGTCCGGAGATGGACGAACCTTAATTCTGTTGTCGCGTGTATGTCCACTGAGCGAAACGAACCAGATATGGACTACGTCGAGGGTGATGCACCTATCGTATCGAGGAGATGAAGCCCCACGACGTCAACATGCATCGACTGATGAACTGCTCCACCATAAAGCTCATGGCGATGATGGAGACGAAGGGGATGAGGCGTGGAGCGGGGGGTCATAGAGAGATTCTTGTTCCTCGCTATCCCACTCAGAGGTCAGGGAGGAGCTATGAGGCGAGGAAGGAGGAGAGGCAGACAAAGGACAGAGATAGGACACGTGGTGCATGATGGGATGAGCCGATCAACTGCCCGAGACTTTTGGGGCAAGGCGCACCATGCTCACACCTTTGGTCCAATCTCCACTACGAGGAATCGGCCAAAGAATCGTGGCGTTAACTTACCTTGACGAGCACATTCCTTACTTGCACGATGTCCCCTAATTTATATTGGGGCCGACGCCCAACATCCCCATTTCGGGCCTCCTAGCTTCGGTGTTGAGCGCATCGGTCCGACACCGTGCAAGGCGGGGCAGGACCCTCCTAGCCGCGTCACGTAGGAGTTGGTCTGATCCTCGTTGCTAATACCTATGGAGCTTCCGCAAGCCGCTCCGGCCGAGTGCGCCAACCATACCTCTCGCGAGCCCCTACGACAGGATAGGGCCTACGCGAGGCATGACCTACCTCCACCTTACGGGAGTTGTCACCTCCCTTCGGTGGGCGTATCCCCGCTAAGCTACCAGTCCACAGTACGAAAGCTAATCAGTTGCAATCGCAGAGGTGGACCTGCCGAGGCGTTTCTCGTAGCATAGGGGGTATGAGCGGTTTTACACCTCTATTGGACCCGCACGTGAATCGACATCTGGGGGGGCTGAGGTCCCGAGCTCGACTCGTCGTCGGTCGACTAGGATGCATTCCCCACACCACGCGCACGCCACTCCAAAAAACATAAAAATAAAAACACACACACATACACATATACACAAAACGACACAGAACAAACAACCCGACAACACACCTAGTCCCTTAGTAGCCATTCCATAACTCTTCGATGTGGAAATCGGATAGTCATCGCGCACGAGACTTAGTATAAAACCGCGCGGACGTGGGCTAACTCATATCGACTCGCAATGCCGGCTTACGCAAGCAGTTGCAATGATGGCATACTATATAGTGCCCATAATCGAGCGGTCCCTCGTGGATTCGACTACCGCTTATGATACTCAAGTGTCAAACTCGAAGTATCGTGAGGGTCTACCCCTTCACAATATTGCACGGTTGAAGGAATAGTCATGCGACCTCCACGACACCTCCGGCCTTTAGGCTGAGTGCCCCGACAGGCAGGGCAAATAGGCTCTGCGCGGGGGGAGATCCTTTCCATGCGGAGTCCAGGACATGAATGTCCTAGACAAGGACCTTGAATCCATGAACAGGACTAACGTCTGACTAAGAAATCTTTAAGAACCATACAATAAATAGAGGGTTTTTCTTTCCTTTCTCAGTCTCAACCCCAATTAAACCCTTAAGCGTAGGCCCCTCAGGCCACGCGAACACCCAATATAGGTACATATATATATATATATATGTAAAGGGTAATTAAGTATGTGACGATCACTTCTCACAATCACAGTGGGACTCCTCACAACCATATATATGTGTGTGATTGCAGACGGTCAAATCCAAAATCCGAACCACAGAACATACCTGCAATCACATCAAATAGTCAATCAAAAGTTCACACACTACACGGAGTCAACTTCAACCAATCTCTATACTCATACCCCTCGCTTTAGCCATGCAAGCCCCAACCTTTGTCCAACCCGTCCATAATTAAATACTTAGTACCTTTGTTAAATGACAATTCAATAAAAGTATGGGTGAAAACCTTCATAAAACAAAAAAAATCACCAGGGCTAAATCCTTTTAGGTTGAGTATTGAGGATGAATTGGAGTCGAGTTGTAGACCGATGAATCGGCAACCGACCTGTTATCAGTAATAACAGAAGGTGATCCTTGTAGGATCAAGCTGAATCTAGTCTTGATTTCGAATTCAACGTTCAAGAGGACCTGTAACATAAGACAGGTCAATCCCCAAGCTAAATTTATGAGCTAAGATCCAACGTAGTCTCAATATCATAATTTCACCAAGAATCATTCTACTTAGCGAATCCTGAGTCTACTCCGAAGTCAGTGCCTAATGAAAAGGTAAACCTTTGTCAGAATCCCCTCTATACAGAGTGGATTACCAGAATTGCCACCTGTCAAAATATAATCTAACTCCTCTAAACTAAGAAAATTTCGGCAGCGTTTCCCGTAGGAAAATTGTCTTTCCAAAATTTATAATAACTCAAATATGAAAAAAAAAATAAAAAAATTTCAATTCAAGAAAGTCAAAATTTGTCTAACTCTCTGAATTAGTAAAAATTTGGGCAGCATCTCCTTTAGAAAGGTAGACTTCCCAGATTCATACTAAATCAGATAGGAACTCGAGAGTTAAACTTGAGTTCGACTTCAAGACAAAGTTCAACTGACCCCTTAAATTTGTAGAAATTTCGGCAGCGCTTCCCGTACAGAAAGCGCTATTCCAAGATTTATACAAAGCTAAGTCCAGAATCTAAAATGACTTTGATTTCTCAAGGTTCAATTTTGTCTAACTCCCTGAATTAGCAAAAATTTGGGCAGCACTCCCTTTAGAAAAAAAGGTTTTCCAAATTTTTACTAAGTTAAAAAGTAAGAAAAACTGGACCCTGAAAAAGACAAAATCTGACTAACTCCTTGCTTTTGTAAAAATTTTGGCAGCGTTTTTCGTAGAGAAAGTGACTTACCAAAATTTATACAGGACCAATTATAATAAATGATCCCAGAAAATGCAGAAATCGACCTAAGTAAAAATAAACTTAGCTCAGAAAATGCAGGAATTCAAACTAACTCCTATGACTCTAGCACGTGGTGAGCAACTAAAGCAACTACCTATCAAACTGAAACTCAGACTAAGTAGTAGTCGCACTCAATCTCATGCAGGTCAAACCACAAAGGTAACTACTCTCACTATCCCCAAAGTCAATTTATCAAACAATAGTTCATAGTCCCTCAATGATTTATCCCTTTATACCCATCTTACATAGGACATAAAGCTAGACCACCCAAACTAAAGGAACATGTCTAGCTTAGCCGTGGAGTATACACAAACAAAGGACACAATAACTTTTCTCTTCTTTGGGCATATGATTATGCCACCCTAGTCGCCCTGAACTGTTTAAGTATCCAAGTTTTATATAATTATCTTCACTTAGTCTTTTGAGGTAACATATAACTGAACCGATCATCTTTAGCTCAAGATTCAGTCTGCCCCTTCGTACCACAGGTTTATTCTTAATTGATACTCACTTCAGTTTGTGATAAGCTATAGTCAGACAACCCAAACTTATGGAACCCTGTTTGACTAGCCTATTCATAGTAATAAAGTATAGTCAAGTTATGGCCTTCTGGTTCGAGCATGTGCGTGGAGTTGGACCAAGACCACCCAAACTTATGGAACATGTCTTGGTCCTCAGCCTAGTTCATTTCTCTTAAAACCAAACCAGAAAGAGACCGAGTCATCCAAACTTATGAAACATGCTCAGACCTCCTCATTCAGAACAAAAAGAAACTAAAAGAAACCTAAACAAGGCGACCAAACCACCCAAACTTATGGAACATGCTTGGCCCCTGAAAAGCCAATCACAGTCAGCCCTTACAAGTCAGAGCAACCAGACCACCTAAACTTATGGAACATGTCTGGTTCTCCAGGCAATTCAAAAATAAACATAGCACTAGACCTCTCCAAACTTATGGAGACTTGCCCAGTCTTTGATAGACCCAGTCAAACAAGCAATATTGCCTTCCTCCCATCCTTCCCCCAGATGCAATCCCACAATCTGCTTTCAGTCAAACAATAAAACTGAAACTGACATTGCGTATACATTCCTTTATGTAAGTCTTGTTTGTCCTGAAAGTCAAACCGAAAGCCAAAGTAAGGGTGCACACAATATACTCAGTCAAAACATAGTCGGGAATACAGTTAGGGGTTATAACAGGGTTTATAGAAGGAGAGCAATGGTTACTTTTCAGTTCCCTGCCTCCTGAACTCCTCCTGAGTTTCGGCAAAGCTCCCACAATCGGTGGGTTGACTCCCCACAGAGTCTTACTGCGGTCCTACGGGTTGCAATCCCGCCTGCTGCCTTCCCCTCAGAACAGGACTAGACTTAGTGTGAGGAGGATAGAAAGAGGGGTTTCAGACGCTCGAGATACAAGAAGGGGACACACTCAACTCGCAGGAGAGGGCCTCACAATCTTTAGTCGCCTGAGAGTCCCCCAATGATGGGCGGAACGCAGCCTCTACTCAGTCAACCTAAAGTCAGACCACCAAATGCCAGCTCTCGGACAAACTCCCAATTCCCATCGAAGACTTCATGGGAACAAGCTTGATCCCCTTCTCAAAACTCTGTGAATCAGATTATCTTAACCATGGGTAGGTCTGCAACCTGCGGCTCATCTTCAACTCCCTTACACGGTGGAATGAAAGGCAYATCAGCCAATAAATAGTTTTGCCCCTCACAACTGGTCAGTTGCCTCTTCTATCCATAGCATGCCCACCAACTGGTAAGTCTGAAATCTTCGTGACYGGCCCTACTTTAGTCGCTTTGCTCAGTGACGACGGTGTCACTGGTCAGTCGATRAGCGTTCAGTTCTGCAAATCGCTTTTCTCCCYTTTTTGCTCTTCTCAGTCCTTCTTGTCTCCCCCTCCCTAGTTGGCCTGCTGTGTCTATTACTCCGAAGAGTTATGCAGCACACARCCAAATGTCAGCCCTGCCGCTTGCTCGGCCGGTCTGTGGCTGCATAGGTTAGTAGGGTGAGCACCTCACCGGCTCAACAGCCGGAACCACTGTTCTTGTCTCGAAGCCCGATAGTAAACACCGCAACGTATATGTTCTGGCATTCAATAGTGCGCACGGTAACCCGTAGTAGTTACTTCGACAAGTTAGAGTTGAAGCAGAATATAAAAAAACTCTATTAGTGGCATCAGCCAGCTAAGGCGGGCAACTGTGGCGAACACAGCGGTCACAGTTATAAGGCTTCGTGTCACACAGCGAATGGCTGCCTGCACAATCAACTCCTACAGTCGCACCAACGATAGCTCAATAAGCGGTAACTCATCACTAACTGCCTCTGCAAACAACACATTCCTCGAGTTTATCAGGTAAGCGCTCTCTGCTGTTTGTCTTTCCTCCCTTTTCTTCCAAATAGTCGTCCCGCTGGTTTCCTATTCACATATCAAGCAGTCCTTGAGCATCTAAACGCCCCTGATAGTCGGTATAGCTAGRTTCMATCCGTAATGATGACGACCTTCATGATCTTGAAGACAGTCGCTCGGTCAAGGCGTACGCTAGGTGAGTAGTACTCCCTCTCTCACTCTCTTTTAACCGCCCGTCTACTGACACGCACGCCCCTCCTATTGATAGAATGAGCGAAATCGAATGAATCTCCCGCTGAAAGACGGTCAGATTCACGATATTTCAAGGTCTATTCAAGTATGGATGGGGATATGTTCAACCAATTCGGAGAAGAGATAGACCGTAAGATCCCAGGTGGGGTTAGAGCGGAGGCTCTAAGGAGGAGAGCGGCAGGAGGGCCACCAGCACCTCCGGCAGTATTCCGGCTGTGGCAAGAGAAGGAGGGTCCTCCAATAACAGTGGAAGAGATTGAAGAAGATGAAGGAGGGCATCTGCAGACGGCGAGTGAACAGGTGAAGGAAGARCCTGTGGTTAGGGAGGTGGAAGACGAGGAGGAAGCTGAGGACAGCTCGTCGATCATGGACCTCGTCGCCAAGATRGAGGACTTGTGGGGGAAGATGGGAAGGTACCAGCAGGAGCTGCAGGATATCTGTGGGGAGGTGAAAGAGTGGGAGGGTAGCCTCCCCAAGGTTTATTTGCTGGATATTGATCCGAGGCAAGGCCAGAACGCCAGAGCTACCCCAATGTAGCTTCGGTGGGGTCGGGCGCACGGCCAGGGGGATTGATAAGGCCTCCTATGGCACAAAGGAGGGTGGTGCCCGCAGCCCGAACGAGGAGTCAAGAGAAAGCTGGCCCAAGTCAGGAACCTCCAAAAAAGGAGCCAGAACAAGAAAGGAGGAAAGAGGATGTGGAGGTGGAGGATGACAGTGAGGATGAGGAGCAGGACAAGAGGCTCTGCCGTGAGGAGGATGAGAGGGYGGAGCAACGGGCCAAGAAGAGAGGGGTTAGAGAGGACCCTGAGCCAGCCTTGCGCGATACGGCGCGGAAGAAAAAGAAGTACGCGGTTCGATTGGAAGAAGGTTTTGATGTTGAAAGTGTGATCGACCGTCCGCTGGAGGACCACAATGATTTGTTGACCCTAAAAKAAATTTTAGCCTCTGCATCCCGGCTCCGTGACAGTCTGAAGGGGAGATTATCGAGGCGATTGATACCTAGCGTATTTCTGGGTACTATATTGCCAAAAGAGATGGAATGGGCAGAGCCAGGCACAAAAATGGACTGGAAGTATGTAGCCTGTGGAAGGATACCACTGGTAGTGAAAGGCACCAAGGCCTCCGCGATGGTAGATACAGGCGCRGAGATGAACATTATTCGTGAGGAAGATGCCATTAGATTTGGTCTGGATATAGACYGATCTGATTGCGGCATCTTACATGGTGCCAATTGCAAGGCAACGTTTTGCGGCACAGTTTCGAACGTGCTGTTAGAAATTGGGAAGGTAAAGTCCAGGGCGTGCTTTTTCGTTATGGCCGATGTGGATCATGGCCTTCTCCTAGGGAGGTCTTTCTTAAGCCGGAYAGAGACCCTGATGTTTAACAAACATGACGGTACTCTGATCCTGCTGATGTGCGATCCAGCCTRTGGTAATTACGAGGTGATTACCTGCATTAACACGGGGCCGCGCAACATAAGAAACAGACTCAGTCCCGGTTCCTTCACAGTTAAGGAAATGGAAGAGGAGCGGCGAAGGATCCATATGGAGGTGGAAGCAGAAGAGAAAGGAGAGGCGTTCGCTCTCAGTTTGGCGGACGTGGATAAGGCGACGGATTTGGTGGCAACCCACGAAATGGCGGATCCTAATGCCATCCAAGCTCTGAGAGAGCAAGTTTTGGAATGTCCCCAGGTGGGCGAGCTAGAGCTAGTCTATCGACTACCTGGTGGGAGAAGAGGACCGGCAGTGATGCAGGCCCAAGCTGTGAGCCAGCCTTTTTTAAGGGAAGGCTCAAGTAGGGCTCCAAAAGGCGGTACAAAACGGTAGATAAGAAGTGCCATCCAGTTCATATCCTCGTTACAAAGGATGAAGCATTTTACTA
>BFEA01000049.1:1568494-1601108 GCA_003427395.1 Chara braunii
GGTGTCTTCTCATCGAGCGTCCAGTTGATTACAATATCTGGTATGCTCTACTACTAGGTGGGCTGCAGGTTGCCTTGGTTGTGTTTCTGCTGCAGCAGCTGCTATATCTGTCACAAAGTGCTATGGTTACTGAGTAACTCTACACTACTGAGCGCGCTGTGTACCGCTGTGTACCGCTGTGTACTGCTGCTACGGTTGCTGCGTCTTCAGCTTTGCATGCGTTAGGGTGGTTGCTACAAGCTCTCGGCCGGTCATACGGGTACTGTTATAACTGCTGAGTATTAGTTGCGCCAATACACTGTGTTTCACTATGCACTGCTGTGCCTCGAATAGACTAAGGAGCTGTACCTGGACACGGTCTCTCCAGGCTGAGAGGCCGCGGTCTGGTCGGAAAGAGGGATACGAAAGCTTGGAGGGGGGGCGGAGTTTGGTGCAGCGAGGGTTATTGTTGTGACTCTGAGAGCCTGTCAGGGGACTTGTGCATTGTATTCCGGCCGTGGTTTTGGTTGTCTTCTGTGGCGGTATTGGCCATCATTACGGGGCCCTCCGGCGCATCCAGGTAACGTGGCCCTCTCCAGTGAGTTTGAGCGCACCTCTCTTGGATCTGAGCGTCTAACCTGTCTACTTCTAGCCTTCTTACTCTCAGTCTAGTCTGAGGTTACGAGAGGAAAGCGACAGACGGGATTGGCAACCCGTACGACCGCGGCAAGACCTTGTGGGAGGTCAGCCCACCGATTGCGGGAGCTCCGCCGAAACTCAGGAGGAGTTCTGGGGGCGGGGAACTTAGAGGTAACTTTCTTTTTCCCCTATATACCCAGATATAACCCCTATCTATATCTTTCTCTATGTATTGGTTGAGTACTGTGCGTGCATCCTATAGTTGACTTTTGTCTGACTTTCAGGATCTAAACTCAGATAAGCTAAAGGAATGCATGCTTAATCTCAAGTTTCAGTTTCTTTATGGTATGAAAGGAGACATGTATCACACAAGGGGTGCATATGGGGGGAAGAGTGGGAGGAAGGCAGTTATACATGAAGTTTGGCCGGGTCCTTTAGGCTGGGGAAACCCAGTGCTGTGTTTCATTCTGGTAATGCATGAAGTAGTCAGACCCTTCTGTAAGTTCAGGGGGTCTGATTGCTTTGGAGGCTGGGAGGTCCCCATAAGTTTAGGGAGACCCAGKGCTATGGTTTGCGTGGAGAGTTAGGCTGTTCTGTAAGTTCAGGTGGCCTAACTGCTCTGACTTGTGAAGGCTTGACTGTGGTTGAAGTTTTCARGGACTTAGGGCGCTCGATAAGTTTTGGTACCCTATGTTGCCTTGATTTTCTTTGGTTTTTTTTTTTCTGTTTCTTTGTTTCTGAACAAGGTGACTGAGCTGTTTTGTAAGTTCAGTTGGCTTAGTCCCTTTCTGTTTTATTCTGAGGGAGTAGCTTTGAAAAGGAACTTGGCCCTTCTGTAAGTTCAGGGGGCCACACACATGATGATTCAGAGAGGAATGAACTTGGCGAAGAGTTGGGTCCTTTTGTAAGTTCAAGGGATCTGGCTCAAAGCCGCGCACATAAGGGTTCAGAGGGGACTGACTTTGGCAAAAGAGATAGGTCTCTCTGTAAGTTCAGGAGATCTAGCTCAAAGGCCATGCACGCTGGATCAGGGAGAAAGGAGAGGCAGATCCTTCTGTAAGTTCAGGGGGTCTGACTCAATGCCTCGCACATGTTTGAACCCGAAGGTTATAACTTGGATATACTTTGGTATTATATTGTTTAAAAACAGGCTAGTCAAACCCTTCTGTAAGTTCAGGGGGCCTGACTATAGCTTATCACAACCTGAAGAGAGTATGAATTAAGAATAGAACTTGAGGTAAGATGGGGCAGCCTGAACGTGAGGAGTTCAGTCCTATGCAACCTTAGAAGACTAAATTCAGAGAAATATATATAATTGGGATATTAAACAGTTCAGGGCTTATGCCCAAACGAAGAGAGAAGTAGTTGTGCCCTCTGTTTGTGTATATTCTTGGCTAAGTCAGACTGTTCTGTAAGTTCAGCTGGTCTGGCTTTATGCCTTATGTAAGCTGGGTACAGAGGGATAACTCACTGAGAGTTCATGAACTATTGTTGGAAAAGTCTCAAAATTGGGGAGGTGAGAGGACTTACCTTTGTGGTATGGCTTTGCATGTGGATGAGTAGCACCTGTGTCTAGTCTGAGGTTTGTATTGATAAGTAGTTTACTTTAGTGCTCGGCATGTGCTAGAGCTATAAGAGGTAGTTGTCTTTTCTGCTTAGTCTTGTTGTCTCGCAGTTTGTGGGTCACTTTGTAGATTTGGTCTTGTAGAAATCTTGRAAAGTGACTTTCTCTACGGGAAGCGCAGCCGAAATTTCTGCAAAACCAAGGAGTTGGTTAAGTTTGGCTCTTCAAAGGTTGAACTTTTGTTTAAGTACTTCTGACTTAGTAAGAATTTGGGAAACCTTCCTTTCTAGGGGAAGTGCTGCCCAAATTTTTGCTAGTTCAAGGACTTAGACAAACATTGACTTTTGAAAGTTGAGATTTATCTTAGTGTCTATATTTGAGCTCGTATAAATTCTGGGAAGGCAGTTTTCCTACGGGAAGCGCTGCCGAAATTTTCTTGTTCTTAGAGGAGTTAGACTATAAGTCGACAGGTGGCGACCCTTAGGCAATCACTTATAGGAGAGGTGTACCTAAAGATCTAGGTTTTACTCTGGGTACTTGTACAGGGGTAAGTTTAGGCCTAACATCTGTAGAATTCGGGTGCAGATGAGATATGGAGGTCACCCTCCATACGCTTACATGATTAGCTGGAATATTGACTTGTCTTGTGATACAGGTTTACTCTTTGGTCGATTTGATCCGGAACTTGGGTCAGTGTCAGCTCGATCCTACAAGGATCGTCTTCTGTTATCCTTGATAACATGTCCGTTACCGATTCGTCGGTCTACGACTCAACTCCATCCCTCTTCCCTTGCTCAACCTAAAAGAGCTTTGGCCGGTGGTTTTCGTTGTTTCATTAAGGTTTTCACCCGGGCTTTTATTGAATGGCCATTTAAAGGAGGCACTGAGTGTTTATTTACGGAGGTTGGACAGAGGTTGGGGTTTGCATGGCTAAAGCATGGGGTGTGAGTACAACGAAGTGATTGAAGTTGACCCCATGTAGTGTGTGGGCTTTATTCTCTCTGTTGAACTTTGATGTGAATGCAGGTATGTTTCCTGGGTCAGATTTGTATTTTGGCTGTCTGCGTTTCACACATATACGATTGGAGAGAGCCTTGTCGTGATTGTCAGAAGTGATCGACCCACAAATTTAAGCCTCTATATGTCTATGTATTGCTTATATACCCTTATGTATGGACAGAACATAGGCATGTTCGCTTGGGCCTGCACGTAGAGGGTAGTCGGGGACGCAACTAAGGGACGAGCGCCCCACTACTTTTCTTTTGCTTTTTGAAGTTCTTAGTCGGACGTTAGTCCTGAACCCGCATTCCAGGTCCTTGTCCAGGACAAGGCGGGTTCCGGCTCCACGAGATGGGGGGATTTCCTTTCAAGTGGAGCCTTGATGGATCGCCTACCACGACATCCTGGCAAAGGCACAGATAAGTCGCGGAGGCCGAACAGCGCGTCCTTCAGCCGTTCAATATCGTGAGGGGTAAGACCCCACGATATATTTTCCTTCAGCCATTCAATATTGTGAGGATATTACTGCGACTGTTTGCATCTTCAGATAGTGCCAGTCGATATGGGGAGGCCCTGCGACCGCGCAGGTTTATATAAGAATCTTGCGCGCGACGCTTATCCGAGTTCACGTCGGAAAGTTATGGGTTAGTTACTCAAGGGACTAGGATAGAGCGGTTTGTTCATTTATGTCGTTTCGTTCGAGTGGGTACGTTTGTAAGCGTTTGTTATGTTTTGTTTTGTTGTTATGTGGTTTACATGCGAGTGTAGAGTACGTCCTAGTCGACCGCCGACGGGTCACGCTAGGGACTTCAGCCACCCCAAGAAGACGACTCATGCGCGGGTTCGACAAAGGCGTAATACCGCGCGTACGCCCTATGCTACAGCGAACGAGAAACGCCCTCGGCTGGTCCACCTCTGCGATTACAACAGAGTAGCTTTCGTATTGTGGAATGGTAGCTCAGCGGGGATACGCCCACCGCAGGGAGGTGACAGTTCCCGAATGGTGGAGGTAAGTTGTGCCTCGCGTAGGCCCTATCCTGTCGTAGGGGCTCGCGAGAGGTATGGCTGGCGCACCGGCCGGAGCGGCCTATAGGAAGCTCCGTTGGATTGTGTTCATGGTTAGGTGGTCCTGTTCCTGCGTGACACGGCCGGGAGGGTCCCGCGCTGCTTCGTGCGGTGCCGGACCGATGCGCTCGACAACGCCTGAGCTCCTCATTGCCATAGTCAGTTCTGAGGTTCTTTCTCGTGAGCGCCCCTGGCGCAAATTCACGTCCAGGTTCACACCTTCTTCACGATTCCTCAAAAAAGACTCTCCGCCGGTGCAAACTTGTACGCTAACCCAAACACTGTTGCGCACTCTTATCGATTACGGCTAGCAGGTGGCATTCCCGGATTACCGAAATCTGCTAAAGGTGAATAGCCTGAGTCAACTAGCCGACGAATCAACCCACCAAGAACAGGGCGGCGCTGACAATACTTGGTTTATACTCGGCCATCAGGACGGGCTCGATACAACCAAAAAATTAGTAAGTTATGATCTATCCTTCCCCCCTGCCATGCTCATCCTCCCGCTCCACTCCACTTTTCCTTTTCTCGAATGCAGCTGGCCAACTTGGCGTCCCGATTCATTTATGCTCGCTCTGCCCCAATCTGGGAGCTAACGCGTGCACCGTATGACACCGATAGGGGGCCGGTGCTCAGGAAAGTCGAGCGCCGCTAAGGGGCTCGTAACAACTCACCTTGCCGCAATACTCCACGCTGAGGCCGATAACACTGCAGCTCATGGCCTATGCTCGACCGTCCTAGCTGTTGCGACACCGACAGGTAGGAGGGTGCAGGGTTGTTGTACGGCCTGAAACACGAGCCCAGGTAAGGCGGAGCCCCACTCATATCATAGTGGCAGTAACAAAATATTCACATAAGAACTTTGAAAACCGAATGGGGGCGGGTTCCACGGGAATTGTCGTTGAGGTAGCTTGCCGCACAGCCTTTACTGCGGCATTCTCCCACTGGTCCCCAATCCTAGAGACCCGTTGTGCCAAAGGTACAGTTTCCCCATTCATTGGATCTCAACGGGCATTCTCACGCTCACACCTCTCACAACAAACGACGGGTGGCGGGCCGCGCGCTCGCAGCGTCCCCTGCCACCCCCAGTCTGCAGCCCCACAGGTCCTCTCGGAATGATCTTTTCGGTTCGTACTTCAAAACATGTGGGGCGGGGGAATTCACCAACACCCCGACATTCCGGGACCTGCACGGGATTCGCCAAAAGAGGCGTATGCTCAAAGTCCTCGACTGCCGCGACGACCACTACGTGGACCTTTCTAGCGTCCGACTTAGGAAAGTCAAACCCGAAGCTAAATAATAGCAATGATAAAAAAAAAAAAAATACTTACAAATTTTAATCATCAGAAGATGACGGTCGCCGCTCAATCTCGATCCCTAAATCTTCCTGATGAAAATCCGACACTATAACTACATAGGGCTAGGCCCAAAGTCGGGTCTAGTTATATTGGACATCTAAATAAGCTGACGTTGCGCGACACACAGATCTACCAACACGCCTTCAACGTCACGTTGTTGTCGATGTTGTCCTTTGTATATACGCACGAGTCACCAGTAAGCGTATCAATCAAGAGGCAAAATCTTTTTAATCCCAGTTTAATTAGGAAAAAAAAAAAAATTGGTCGGCGATCACGCCGGTTTTCACAATCATAAAGAAAGAACAAAGATCACGCACGCCTTCAATGTGCGCGTCTACACACTCCCTACTCTAGTCATCCATTCAAACATCGTAAATTAGAACACAGTTGCGCCTCGTGCGGTATACTTAAACTTTAGACCAAACTTATTTTCTGTCGCTTTGCATAAACCAGGGCGGATACCCTCATAAGGGTATTCACACCGACATCGGGCCTGTCGGCCCTGGGCCATCTCAGTCATTCGCTGTCTTTTCCGGGCCAGACGGGGGAGGGTTCGTTCCATTAGCTCTAAGTGACACTTGGCCTTTTCCTTAGCCGTCGCCCTTGTAGATCGTCAACCCAACGTCCTTTCGTCATTTAGGCTCGACAAAGCCACACAGGCTAGGCTATTGGTTTGTACTTGGAACGGGGACAAACCCGTGGACTCATGAGGTGTCCCTCGATGGATGGCCAGGATGTGATCTACGATATCAGGCCAAGGTCTGGTGTCCCTAGCCGCGATATTGCACCGTAGGGCGGTCTTGATCACTCGGTTTGCGTTTTCCACTGGTCCGTTGAATTGTGACATATAGGGAGCAATGTTCCGGGTGGAGACACCATATACAATCAGGCTCCTCAAAACTTCTCCTCGGAACTTTGCGTTGTTGTCTGTCAGGATTTCCTTGGTATCCTTATGCATCCCGAGAAAATGCTTGACGTGCCGCACAATTTTCGTCGTCTGTCTCGTTTTACAAGGGTAGGCCTCAATCGATTTGAAAAAATTATCTACAAACACCAATAGGACTGAATATTTGCAGCTATTAGGACCAAGGGGGGCCACGATGTCCTTCGTATCCATGCTAACCCTCTGGAACGACCGTTCGACTATCGTTGGAACAATAAACCTAGGTGGTTGAATCGACGTTTTGTCAGTCAAACAGACTGGACAATTTTTAACTATGAATTTGACGTCGTCCCTAATATTGGACCAGTACCACTCTTTTTTGTCGATAGCCGACTCCGTAATTCGGACAACAAAATGGGCGGCTGTGTCTTCGTGGGCCGTCTTCACCCAATCGTATCGCATAAAGGGATGGGGTACGGTCATCCAAAGACCGCTACCATATGTCTTCAGTTTTTCTAACCTTCCATTGTTTCATCGATAATCCCTCGCTCGTTCGTTAACCCGTCTACGATCCTCCTTTGAGTATTCTCGGAGGGGGTTCCCTACAATCGTCGCTATCAACATGACATCTGTCAGACTTTGGCACGCCAAAATTTGCGCATCTTTTCCAACCCTTCAGAGGTGGCTTCGAGGAATCGAGCCTCCGTCGGAATCTTGTCGGTTCGACACAAGGGACACAACCATATCTTTTGCGTGTTTCTATACTAAATGCAGGACTCGTGGGCTCTAGAGACACACAACTTACAATCTACCGAATCGACGTACCCCTCTCCATGTGGGTGCATAGGGACAGAGTAAACCTGCGAGATCGCTTCACATAAATAGCAAATTTATTGGGCAGAGAGATAAAAGAACAGGAGGTAGGAGAAAGAGGAACCTCATCATTACTTTCTCCTGCGTCGCCATGAGTCCACGTGTCATTTCTTCGATGGTCGGGGAAAAACTTTCACTTCTCCGTAAGTGCGACCCTTGGGGGACTTCGGATCTTTCCACGGAGCAATCTCTTCGCACTTTGGCACCTTGCCTGGCCGATGCAATCTCGTTAATCCAACGGCGTTTCTGTGTCACTCGGTCTTCCTTTGGATGATGTTGAAATTGTATTCCTGGAGTTTGACCGCCCAACGCCCAATCATGCCCATGTATTAGTAACCTTCTTGAGGGCTAGCAACGGTACGTGATCGGTAAACAACAAAACCTTCTTCCCCTACAGATATGGGTGGAAATGTTGAATTCCCCAGACCACCACGTAAAACTTTCTCCTTGTGGCGCCGAATCGTTTCATCGCTCGACTGACACAATTCGAGATGCGTACTGGATGATGTGTTCCTTTTCGTCCTTCCCCTTCTGCGCCAAAATAGCGGAGATGGTCTCCGGCTGCCAATCAGTGACGAGTATGAACGGTCTCTCTGGGTCCGACTGGATTATAATAGGTGTCGAGGCCAGGGCATTCTTCAGCGCAGAAAAGGCTTGCTCGCAGTCCGCATCCCAATGTAGAGGTTGGTCCTTCCGCAAAAGATTCGTTTAGGGTCGTGCGAATGGGACGAAGTCCCGGATGAACCGTCGATAATATGAGGCCAGTCCCAAAAAGGCCCTAGCATGCGTTAGTGAGGTCGGTGTGGGCGCTTCTTGAACTGCCTCGATTTTTCGCAGATTCAACCTCAGTCTTCCACGCTCCTAGCGTTCATTCCACGTGTTGAGCGTGTCCGTGAGACGAATCAGAGTAGACCAAAATATCGTCTATATACATGATAACAAAAAAAATTATCATGCCATGAGTCAGCCGCGTGTTGTTGGCGAAATTATGAAAGGTAACGTTCATCGCTCTTTGGAAAGTTGCAGGTGCATTGCATATCCCCATAGGACAACGGATTCACTACCACGTCCCTTCAAATAAAACGAACGTCGTTTTCGGTCTGTCTTCCTCTTTGACCAGGATATGGTGGAAGCCATGACAAATGTCAAACTTACTAAAATAACTAACGCATCCAATCGCATCCAGTAAATCGTCAATCCAAGATAAGGGGTTCACATCTTTAATCGTGATGTCATTCAGTTTCCGATAATCAATGCAAATGCGTATTAACCCGTTCTTCTTAGGCACTAAAACCACGGGAAAGAACCAAGGTCCTGTGGCAGGCTCAATCCAACCATTCTCCTCAAACTCCTTGATTCTGTCCAACACCGTTTTTTCTTTCAGCGAGAGAGTATCGGTATGGTTTGTAGTGAATGGGTGGATGTTCCCCAGTCCAAATTTCATTCTGGATCCTTCGGGACAGACCAATATCTGTATTCATGACTCTAATCGCCTCATGGTACTCAATCAAAATATTTGCGATCATATGGTAAATATCGCTTGACAAGTATTCAGGTACATGCAAATCGTAGGGTTGTCCATTGATTCTGACCTCTAACTGTTTTATCAGAGTCCGTTTGGAAGTGCGGGTCGGGGGAGACGAGATAAACGAGTGATCGGATCGCTAGGAGAACATATTGGCGATCATCTGGGCATCCGCTTCGGTGATTGCCCCATGTTCTTCTGGGGTGATCCCGTCTTCCCTATCTCGTGGGCTTATTGATTTCTCCGTTATTTTAATCCTGATATCGAAAGAGGATGCATCAATCCTTGCAGGGGGTTTTAAAATTTGTGTTTCGACACCTCGGTGTAACATTCGTATTTTCTTCCTCATTGTGAGGAGCGATCGAGAAGGCAACTCCGTAATATCGCATAAAGATCTTTTGTTTAGGTAGCGAAGCAACAGTGGGCTAACCGCCTCATACAAGGTTCAAGGGGGTTCCAAAGAATTTGTCATCCAGGAGAGTTGCACCAGTAGTTCCCCTAAAAACCGCATGCGCATGGTTTTTGACATTCTGAGAGTCTAACCGTTTTCTGATGGATCGGGTATCGCCAAGTTTTGTTCATCAATTCACGCACTACTTCTTCCTCATCCGAGTTGCTGTCATAATAAGTACTCGGCGAGGCGGGGAATTCACAATCTTCCTAATTGGTCTAGTCCGATTCGTTGGTTCCTTCATTCAGACAGATTATTCGGATCCCTTTTGTCAATCCTGTGGGAACACTGTGGGGTTTACTGGAAATCGTTCGCAGGGCGAGGCACATAAGGACGCTATACGGCTTCCGTCCTGTATTCTTCAAAACCACCATATACCGTTCAAAGTCTAAATTCTCTTGTAGTTCGTTGAGGACACGTAGGTTGATGGACACATCATATAATGTCACATTTAACACAATCACCTCTCCAAGAGCATGCACTCTTCCTATCCGGAAAGCGACATACGACATTCGACGAATGACCCTAATCTTTCCCCCGTCCATGGAAATAAGATGATCCCCTTTGGGACGGGGATCAAATCTTTCTTTATTGATATCGCCAACATAGCCGCTCCCATTCCCCATACTTGTATATCACACTCTGCCGATTTCCGCAGAATGGGTTTAATGCACAAAAAGTGGTCATCTTTATAGATCATTCAAACACGTGCGGGCTTTGAGGTGCTTGCTTTGTCGAGCTCTCATTTTTTGTCAGGTGCTTTTTCTTTACTAGTCGCAAGCTTTGCGAGGGCAAATCGTTTCCTATTAGCCTTACAGTGTTGCAACATTCTGTCGTTGGCTTGTTCTGACATGGACAAAAGATGTCAAATCGGTAAGGGGATGTGGTGATCTAGGGCTCTGACTATATCGAGCACGTCAATCTCTCCGGTGACAAATGTCGGTCCTTCCGATTCCATTTCCCAGGACGAGGGTCTCCATTCTAAGACTTCCCGCTCCTCCTCAGCCAGGTGAACTGCTCCTATCATACCCAAATCTAGATAGCCCAACGTGAGATATTGGTCAAGTGGGATAAGTTTTGCTCCCTCCTCCGCGGCCGTTGCACTGACCATCATCCCATCCGTTTCTTCCACCATCGTTCTGACTCGTCCGGGTCCATTTGCTATACGTGCATCTGCCGCAAGGGTGGCTCCTATCCGAGTATGTGGAGCTCAATGAGACAATCCCACGCTATATGCCCCGGTTGATGGCAGGTGTAACATTCGTCAGTTTTAGCGACGGGTGCTGCAGCAGGTTCGGACAATGAGAAGGTCGGGGTTCGGACAATGAGAAGGCGTATCGATTGCATCAACGTTTGCATCCTGGCATTGTACTCCTTCTATTCCTTCTTGCTTTCTTGCATCAGGTTCGACAGGGTTCTTGTAAGTTCTAATACGGCGCTGGAGTCGTCCGTCTTTCATACTTTACTTGGGGAGGGTGCTGCAACTTTCGTTGTTGATGGTCCTGCAGTTAGATCATAAAAAAAAAAATTTGTCACCACCTGCACCAGGTAGGTGACAGGACCTGATACAAACCCTATATTTTCGAACATGTCCTAGAGTGGGGCTAACTCTGCTTTCGCCCAAGCTAGTCCGCTAGAGTCCCTATCTTTCGCGTGGTCTTCCCCTTCGAGGAAGCTAGCAGTGAATTTTTGTTCTATTTCTTCTGCCATGTCCATGATTTATTGCATGTTGTGATTAAACCACCACTACCCCCGCCGGCCTGAAATGGACTTTCCTGGCCTTACGGACCGGGTTCTTAGGGGGGGCGGCGACCGGCCTGGTGCAGGCAGGTCCGGTCCAAAAATTTCCAAGCGCGAACTTTGCCGATTTTTCACGCTCAGAAATATTGGCAAAAAAATATGAAAATTTGACATCCTGTAGATTAGGTCATGATCTTTCCAGGAAAAATATCAAAGAAATGAAAAAAAAAAAAAATATACAGTGAAGTTAATGCCTCGCCGTTTCGTCACACTTTCTATTTTTGCTATTCTACCATGTATGAGCCAACGGGAAATTTAACCCAACTTTCGCGATTTTTTGCGATCAGAAGAATGACCCAACAACTCTGAAAATTGGAGGGTCCGTAGATTTTGTCGTGATCTTTACAGGAAAAATACTAAAAAAAATAAATAAAATCATTGGAGCCGCGAAATAAATCGCGGGGGTAATTCGACTTTTACCACTCCGCCAGTTCCCCCGACTGTGCTACCGGTAGCCCTCATGGACCTGTGCTACCAGTTCCCCCTAATTTATGACGGCGGGGGTGGTGGTGGTTTAATGAGGGAGAACTATTTTTGTAGCTTTGCCTGCATCGTGCGACTTTTAAGCCCATCGATGAACAAATCTCTCCCGACTTTCTCGTCTTGTTCGGATTTTACGAACAGTCCGTAGAACCGACTTCGGTACTCGACGATGGACTCCAAAGGTTTTTGTACTCGATCCTTGATCATAAAGAAAACCTGTTCAGGATGAATATAATCAAATATATACAAAAAATCCATTATCGAAGGTTGGGAGATCGATCCAGACATAAGTACTGAGCCAATGGTGCGCCTCTCCTCCCAAACGGGTGGGGATATTGATCCTGGCTTTATCGTTGTCGTACTACTGTGCTCAAAGCGTGACAAGGAACGCTCCCGCCAAGTGATGTGTAGGGTCGAAAAGATACAAATCAGGCGGGGCAGCAGGTGCACGAACTCTCAAAGGTTACGAATGTACGAGCCCGGCTTGATTTGCCCCTCCCTGTGTCGGGTTAGCATTAGGGGCGGGATTAACATTCATATTGGCCGCCTGTCCTCTTGCCGACCGGCTTCGGGTAACTACAGGATCGCGCACCGGCACGTTTCTTTGACTAGACCGTCCTCGCCTGGGGATCGCCAAATCGGTAGAGCTATGGAGCCGGATCACCAGTCAGTCCTTGGTTTTGATACATGTCGGCTCCGATACCAACCTCAAGCCCAGCGCGACTTCCTGTTTCGGAGTGGGAGTGGGCCCGAAAGTCCGAAAAAGGGGGTGTGCTAAGGATTTTATGAAAGTGAGGGTGGAGTCCCAAGTCGGAATTGAGATCTCCGGTGTCAAGTTTCAAGGACGAAGTACAAGTGATTCAACGCTTCCCAGAGTTGGGCGGCCCGTTCCGTTGGACTCGTCACTTGACTCGTACTCTGTGTACAGAAGGGACGTCGTGGGTGTCCCTCTATTACACCACCTGTCGTTTGCGGGCTTCACATATCTCAGAATATGACGTAGACGGCTTCACCCGAAGGCTGTGTTCTCCGTGCTCAACTTCGGAACGTGTTCGTCGGACAAATCCAACGGCTGGTAGGTGTAATACTGCTGGTATTCCGAGCACGGCCTTCGGGGCCAGTAGGGGGCTATCACATTCCAAGAGACGACGTTAGATTGTGGTAGGGAAGGAAGAGATAGAAGAGAGGAAAGTTAGTTTCGGTGGCAACGAATCCTAGCTCCATGTAATACTGGTGGTTCGCGTGTCGGGGTAATTCAGGATTCAAAGGTTTTGTCCTGTGACCCGCTGAAAGTCTCATGCACACAGCCGATCATTCTCAGTTTGGCCGGGAAATGTTGGAAGCCTTAGCTTTGATCGACGAGAGAGGTGCTCATGTTCCCAGTATCTTGGGTACTTGTGGTCCCTCAGGCAGTCGCGGTCAGTGGTCCAAAATGGAAGGCCAACATCCATGTCTCATGAGAAAGGCCCAATTCAGACATCCATGAGTGATCGGGCTGGAAACAGACCTTGCAGACACGCGTATACGTGATGGCCGCTCTATTTTGGTAATTCATATACATGTGTGGTCATTCGTATACGTGTGTGCGCATGATCTGTTTCCAATAAGGTGTAAGACAACTCATTATCGACGCACCTAATCTACTCTCGGTCCATTTAGAAAGCCGATACATGTGGACTTAATGCAAATTGACGGATCGATGCAACATGCACCAACATATGGGTGCGAGAAAGAAAAAAAGAAAGAACAATTTCCCATACATCATATGACAAAACATTTGAGCCATACATGTGATAATTCCCAGACTCGGTAGTCGACAACATCCATGTTTTCAGGGAAACCAGTCGATCACTCAGTTTTTGGCAATCGTCATACATCCTTGGTTTATAAAAAAAAAAAAAAAAAAAAAAGTCGGGGGAGGAAAAGACAATTCACTCATCAATAAAAGAATCGAAAAATTCGAGATTGTCGTGAACAAAGATGGCAAAGATCAATATCAAAATTATACAGAGGATGCGAAAAGAAAGCACCACTTCAACACCCCCCCCCTCTCTCTCTCTCTCTCTCTCTCTCTCTCTCTCTCCCTCTCTCTTTCTCTCTCTCTCTCTCTCTCTCGCTCTCTCTCTCTCTCTCTCTATTTCTCTCCCTCTTTCAACGTTTCTTCGATGCGGGCAGTTTGTCGCCTCGCACCTACCAACAATTATAGAGTTGTCACCCCGCTTGATCCGAGCGTGCAGCCAGGTTTGCCCACATGCCACAGTCGTTCGCAGCCAAGCGTCAACCCCGCACACTCAACATCAACTCGTCGGATCGTCCAACTCCCTACTCACTGTCCTGTTTCTGCTCATTAGCCGATCCTCTCAACCGTGCTAACTCCCAAGTGTAGATTAGAGAGCGAATTAGTCGCGCTTACAAATCTTATAGCACTCCGCACTTGCGCGAGCCAATCCGGATTATGCTGAAGCAGGAGGAGGAGAGAGAAGAAGGAAGTGCCTACAACTGCATGACCGGGTTGCGGCGTGGGGAACGTAGCCACTCTCCATGCATCGATTTAGTCATGCATCTTCTCGACCAATGAGATCGACAGAAAAAAGCGCAGTTTTTAGCGTGGAATGAAATCAAGAGGGAGAAGATTACAGTTACACCCGCACTCGCCAAGAAGGATCAAGAAGAGATTACAGTTGCGATTACAATTAAGGCACGGCGGGGGCAGAGCGCAAGACAGGACGTAGCAAATCGCGCGCGAGTAAGTAGCATCATGGAGTTACAACAGCAAAAATCTGTGACAAAATTACGATGCCCCCAATTCCCAGCCAAAAAGTCCTAATTCCCGTATTCCCCCGTATTTCGAAATTCAAACGCTTTGATCGCACTAAAGTTCCCCTCCCCACTTTCAGCAGAACAAGAAAGAAGCTACGACAACAGTTATTTCCACATTCTCGCTAAGGCGCGCTCTAACGACCAACCGCCATGGGACCAATCTTTCTCACAAAAACGGGGGCATTTGTGCAATTGGATGGGCCCCTCCCATTCAACCCCAAAAATTCAGTCGTGCAGAAAGTCGCGCGTTTCAGAAAGCATTTCATCACACTGCTGCTATTTGGTGGGGGCTGCTATTCAATGGGGGTTGGGAGATAATGAAAAGGGTAGCTGTGACTGTGAGTATGCGTAGGTTGTGTGTGGTATGTGGGGAGTGTTGGCCTTAGACACTGCTGCTATTCGGTGGGGGCTGCTATTCAATGGGGGGTGGGGGACAATGAAAAGGGAGGGGCAGCTACTGGCAAACTGCTCGGTCTTTGGCTCAGGCGGACCGCCTCCTGTGGCCGGACTCTACTCCCTGACTACCCTAGTGGCCGGACTCTACTCTCTGACTACCCCTGCTAGGGCGTTGTGATGTAGCTATGCTTGCAGGGGTCCCCTGTATAGCCTTAGTAGGTAGGTAGTGAAAGGCAAAAAGGAGAGAGAGAAGATTGTAGTGTAGTAAAGAAAAAAAAAAGGTAAGACCCATAGTGAATCTGACCAGCCCCAGATAACTCAGGACTGTCTTTCACCTATTTCCATCCACCGGATTCCCATGAGGTTTGCATTTCAACAGTTTGCGGGCGTACCAACTAACTGTTGCCCGAAGGCTTTTCTTTACAAAAATAAAATAAAACCACACTATATTCTTCTCTCAAATCCTTCTCTCCTTTTCACTACCTACCTACCACTACTCCGAAGGCTATATAGAGGGGACCCCTGCAAACATAGGTACCTCACAATGAAGGAATTGCATGTCGCCCTTTTTGGTCAAGGGCCCTTTTCCGGAAATACATATCGGTATTTTCAGAAATTTTGAGGGCAGTCAAGCAAAATGGCATGACCCCAGTGCATGGTCTGCATTTGAAAAAATTGAAACTATGGCGCATGACGGTTTCAGTTTGAAAAATGCGCTCAGTCGCGATTTCGCGAATGTTGTGCCGCAGTGAGGAGAATCGTGAGTGTATAATAACACAACCTTGTCACCTTGCTTTAAGGTGGGGTCGGGATGTGTTGTATTCGAGGGATGCCAGAACTGGATTTTAAAACCGAATCGTGACTGGGCCCTAGTTACCTTTTTTTCTTTTTTCAAAGGAAAGGAAGAAGAATCGGCGGGGTCGCTACTAAGAAATTCTCTGCTCGACATGTGGACATGACGTGCCAGCCACGTACACACCACAACGAAGCCCCCGTTCAAGATTAGAAAGCAACCCATCATTCATTGCCAAACCATGGTTATCGTTCGTTACCTTGCATTCACTGTCACGCATTCCGGTAGTCATCTACGGCGCGTGACAGGATCCTAGACATCACCGTCACAGCTCGAACAGTGTGTACCCGAGGTGTGTCCGGTTTCTATAGACACGTGTCCGATCTCGAGGGACATCCACCGGCAATGATATGATAGGCAGACTACTGAATCAGCGTCATCGGTTTCGTCACCCTGCTTGTGCGGCTCGCTGATCGTGTCTATGCAGCACTTACTGCTCGCCCTCCTTGTGCTGGTGATCCATGAACTATTTCTGCTCTTCCAATTCTCAATCCTTGATTCGTCATTGATTCAGCTTTGGGTTTGTCCTCGTCATCGAGGCACTTCTCGATTAAGGAATGCGCTACTTGTACCGATTCAGTAGACAACGGGGAAGGAAGAAGATGGATGCGATCAGAGAATGGGAGAGGGAGTGAGAGAAAAAGCGAGGGAATCGTTAAGCATGTCAAGCTGGGGCACGTAACGGGCGCTAGAAGGCGACTTAGGGCTTACTCACCCTAGGACGACTTTGGAAGAAGGACCTGACCGCGTTATTACTGTATTTATTGGCAGATGGAGGTGAGAACGTCCTTTGTGTGAACGTATACCTTCTTTACTACTGCGCAATCTATCTACCCATCCATCTCGAGCATCCTGAGTGTTGTGTTTGCCCCACGGATTGGCTTATGAGGCTTGCTAAGTGATCTTCCACTTTCATTTACAAAAAGATGGACGGGGTAAAAGGGACAGAACGCGGACCGAGAATCGAGTGGGAGGAGGAGGGGGAGGAGGAGGAGGGGGAGTCGAATGACGGTGATGACGATGAGGAGGAGGAGGAGGAGGAAGATCAGGAGAGAGGCACGGACTTGGAGGCTTTGGCGTCGATACCCACCCCAGGGGAGAGTATATATAAGATCAGCCGTCAGATTAAGCGGCAGGACAACGAGCTGTACAGCTGTCTCCGCTCGATCTATGAAGACTCGATGTTTGTTGACGAGATTGCGCAGCGATACTCAAGTTTGCCTCTCCTCGCGAATCTGCGGTGCGGCTTGTGGTACAGCCGTCGATTCGACGGCACGTGTTACTTCAAGTCGACGGACGGACACATGGGCAACTGGTCGCTCAGCCTCACACGTCTCAACATGCACGTGGCGATGGCGGCGGCAATCAGAGGCGGCTGTGTTATCGTCGACGCCACCCGTCGAGGCAAGAGGTTCCCCGACAGTTTATCCAAGTCTATCCCAATCTGGACCTGCGCTCTCAATCGCGCCGTGAAAAGACATCGGCTTCTTCGTCGTCACTCTTCCTCCTCCTCCTCCTCCTCCACCTCCTCCTGCCCCGCCGTCTCCTCATCGTCCTCGTCGTCGTCCTCCTTGTCAACGTCCGCACCATTGTCGATATCCTCTCGTACAGGCCAGACGGAAGGGAAGAAACAACAGCATGATAATGGTGGTAGTAATGGCGATGGTGGCGCTGCTGTGGCGGGGGTTGACGACGGTGCTGCGGGGGCTGGTGTCGATGAAGAGTCGCCTTGCATGCCGGGTGAGGTGGAGGAGGAGAGGGCTGAGGATGGGTTACACTTGAGAAAAGGCGGGAATGGTGAGAGCATCAATGGTTCGGCCCGTGTTTGTCGAAAAGTATCGCCGAAAGGGAGAGATGCGGCGCTAGAAAATGCCGATGGTGAGACAAAAGTAGAAGCACCAGCAGCAGCCGTTATCGATCGGGACTTGGAACGTGTCATTTTTGGGGCGAGGAAAGGGAGTTGCGAGCGCCATGCTGACGTGGCAACTGCACATTCATCATCATCGTCATCGTCGTTGATGGATAGCCACAGGATGGCTGCAACCCGCCGCCGTCAGTTGAGAGGGACCGCCGATCGGGATCGGGATGGATATGGAGATGAGATTAAAGATCGGGATTGGGATTGCGACCTTCACTTGCCCCTGTGGATTTCGGAGACGGAGAAGGCGAGCATAGCCCAGAGAATGGATGGATGGGTGGATGCCTTGGCGTCGTCGGGAGCGGACGTCCCGTCGTTAGCTCGCGGGGATGTGTTTCGAAAACCCCTACGGCCTCTGTGGATTTCCCAGAGCACGCGCGTCTTAAGCAACGAAACGCCGGAAATTGCGTCTTTACCCTTCACACCCCTGATCCTCGTTTCTGCGTCGCTCGCTTGTTCATCCTCCTCGCATTCTTCTTTTCCCTCGTCGAGGCCCATTCGCAAGAGCGACGGGGATTTCGGCTGCTGGACGTACATTGCCGGAGCGGGAGACGACGAAGAAAGTTGGGCAAGGGGCCTCGAACCCGCGACCTTCTGGAAGCATCACCGCGAGATTTTGAACGCCGGTCCCGCCGGCTGTAATCGACACGTGGCGGGGCTTGTGGAGGTCGACCGGGTTTATCGAGCAATGAGAGGTGGTGATGACACGCAAGTGAGGAGGAGAAGGAGAAGCAGGAGGAGGAGGGAGGGAGAGAAGGGGGCGGCCCGAGCCTCTCAGAGTGTGTCACGCCCTCCTCAAGAGGACAATCCTTCACACATGGTGTTATCTATAATGCCGACATTACCCTTGACGCAGCTCAATTTGATGAGCCCGCCCAGAAATCGATCACCCCCCGATCGGCACCGCAGGATAAGGGTAAGTGGTGAGCAGCAGCAGAAACAGGGAGTTGCTCAGGCTGATTTTGAGGAACCTGATGATGATGATGATGATGATGATGATGATGACGAGGAGGAGGAGGAGGAGGAGGAGGAAGAGGACTGCAGGATAAGGGTAAGTGGTGAGGAGCAGCAGAAACAGGGAGATGCAAAGGCCGATTTTGACGAACCTGATGATGATGATGATGAGGAGGAGGAGGAGGAGGAGGAGGAGGAAGAGAAGGAGGAAGGGGCGATAAGGATGCGAATGGCACACAATGCAGTAAATGAAAGGAACGTGCGGGCGATCGCATCTCAATCGGGTCAAGAACGAGCAAAGCAGAAGAGGGCCTCAATGAGCATCGGCGGGTTTCACTGGATTGGTCACACTGGACTAGCCATTGGGAGAGTCGATTGCGGTAGGTCCGATCATTCATTGGGTGATAATGAAACGCGACTTATATTCTTTTTTTCTCCTTTCTTGTTTTGGCGATTCACATTAAGCGAGTATCGCATGTCGCTGCGCGCCGTTTATCGTTGCAAGGGCCAAGCTATGATAAGTATTTTGCCCAGAGTTCGAGCTCATTCCAGAGCCTCGTAAAAGTGCCGCTTTTGACCCAGAGCCTCCTCGTAAAAGTGCCGCTTTTGACGGATGACCAGAAGCGAGGACGACGAGAGACACGACTTTCAAATTCAAATTCGATCGGCTTCAAAATAAGCGGGGGGGGTGCCCCCCTTTTTTTGAGAGAAGTGCACAGCTACCAACGGGCCTACCTAACTCAGTTGTTGGTACACACCCATGAACTGTTGAAATGCAGCCCTGCGTTCGAATTCAGAAGTGCACAGCGGTACCAGTTATAGCTTTCGCCGGTCTGCTGTATTGCCTGCGTGGCTGGAAACTTGCTTGCGATATCTCAGTGCATTAGGTTTGTCATTCATTCTTTCATTTCAGTAACTCCATTCATTCATTCACTCGCTGACGCTGACGCTGTCGTGCATTAATGTGCCGTCCTGTAGTCGCTCCGTCTAGTGCTATTCTTGTTGTTCATCCACGTTCATCCATGTCATCCATTCATTTCATTTCGTTTTCTCGGTCGGTGGTTTGTTCATCTATTCAGGAGTTGCTGTTCAATTATTCACTCGTCATTCGCTCAGCCGTGACTCCGCCCAGGTCATTCATTTCATTCATTGATTCGTTTCATGGGTATTCTATTCCTTCATCCAGTCATTCCTGCGTTCATCCCTTCATTCAGTAATGCAGTAGTATTTGTTATTTACTTCTTTTACTTTATTCATTTATTTATTCGTCCGTGCGGCCGAGGAACGATTCACTGCAGCGTCTCTTCCCGCTGCCTATGCGTCCGTGGGTGTATGCTCGACGTGTTGTGTTTTCGAAGCCGACGTCGTCTCCACCGCCATTACAACGCATGCACCTTTTACCTCGATGCTCTTCATACCCAGTTGTTTTGAGACGGCATTCCGCTACAAAACCGCAAGAGGACCAATGAAATCACAAGACCAAATATCGGCACAGAATCCGTAAGAGAATTTGATTCCACCACCCCACCCCCTCCACCCCCTCTTTGATGCTCTGTGTGTGTGTGTGTGTGTGTGTGTGTGTGTGTGTGTGTGTGTGTGTGTGTGTGTGTGTGTGAGTGTCTGTGTGCAAGCTGCGAGGGAGCGACTCTGGAGAAGGAGAGAACAGAGATCAGTCATCAGTACCTTCGGTCTCCTCGATCCATCCGTAACGCCGTACGGAATCGAACTGGCACCCTTAAAAGCCTTAAGAAAGCCACACAAGTGTATTACTGTATTAACGTGTACACTTGTAAGAGGAGGCAGGCACACATGTACCCTACCCATACCCATACCCATTCTCACCGCGAGCCACGCATTTTCCAATGATGTAGTGTACTACCATCCATGTAGATTCAGGGTACATACACACGAAACTATCTGAAGGATTTTCGGGAGATATGATTAGACCCCCCCGAAGCACACACACTTCGGGAAGGCTTTGATGATCTCAGAGGAGAGTCCTCCGAACCACTCTCTCTCTCTCTCTCTCTCTCTCTCTCTCTCTCTCTCTCTCTCTCTCTCTCTCGTGAGACTTGGATACCACATTTGCCGAGGAGGTTTGGGGCTTTGATACAAGGGCCTCGCTCGCTCGAGCACTCACACTGTCCAAATGGGAGGGGAAAAAACAATGGAGAGAACAGAATGGAGAGTTACAAGAAAGAAGAGCCGTTTTTCGTTTTTCTTATTTCTTTTTCTTTGAGCTACGAAGAATTTTTTTTTTTTTTTTTTTTGAGTAAATTTTTCGCACTGACATGATTGCGTCTCAAAAAAGTAAATCAATCGTTTCACTTTCGATTTAGCAAACCAGTGCCTTCAGCCACTCAGCTATGCCTCCCGGGAAAAAAAAAGGGTTTTGAACCCGCGACTTCTGGCGTGACAGACCAGCACTCTAACCGACTAAGCTATTTTCCCATCTGGGTAATAACGGACTTGAACGGCTGGCTCTCTCGGTGTAAACGAGGCACTATACCAACTGAGCGAGCTAATGACCGAAACAGACAGCTCTACCAACCTACCTACCTACCTACCTACCTGCCTACCTACAGGCAGTAAATGGCCACTTAAGACACCCACGGGGAGAAGGAAGGAAGCGAAGGACCCATAGTTCATCCACCTTTCCAGCTGGGTTATGAAGACAGATCTATGACGATGATGCTAGGGATGATGACGAATCTAGATATGACGATGATGATGCGTCTAAATAGAGTGATGACAATGATGATGATGATGATGATGGTGGTGGTGATGACGGAGAATGTAACGCTGATGATGATGACTTGGTGTCCAGCTGTCGTATGGCCTCATACAGGCCAATTCCCACTGAAACGGCCAGATTCAACGATCGCACGTGCTCTTCACTCATTGGAATTCGAACGCAACCACCCGCGTATCTTCCACTGGAGCTTTCCCTGTGCGCTTCTTCAGGCAGTCCTGTCGTTTCTGCCCCGAAGAGAAGCCAATCACCCGGCCGGTAATCGGTCTTAGTGTAGGTGTCGGCACCCCGTTTCGTGAAGGCAATCAATCTCTTCGGGTCCTGCTGGCCCAGGAAATAATCGAGGAAATCGTCCCACGAGCTATGTACCTTGACAACCACGTAGGGCCAATAATCCAGGCCAGCTCTCTTCAGCTTTGCGTCGTCGAGTTTGAATGCCATCGGCTCCACGAGGTGAAGTCCCACCGCCGCCGCCGCGCAGGTTCGGGCGATACTGCCCGCGTTTCCAGGGATTTGCGGGGAGACTAGGACCACGTTGAGAGGCCTCCGTTGCTGCCCGTCGGGCGCCTGGCTGGACACATCGGGGCTGTTCAACGTCCAAGACGGACATCCCGATTTCGGAGCCGGCTCCTGCACCTCATCCCTGCGCGCCGAAGCATCATCTCCCGCGCATGCGGATCGGGATCTCAGTTGGGTACGTTGTTGAGCTTGCCATCGGGATCGAGGGCGTGATTGGCATTGCGATTGTTGTTGGTATTGGTACGGAGATGAAGGATTCTTGTTGCTGCCACCGCCTGCGGGCACCACATGATGAGGTCGGAAGATCTTCTGAGTTGATGGCCTGTGGCAGCAATTGTGCGCACGATGGACCAGTTGCTCGCCCTGCGAGGAAGAACACCGCAACTCAGGCGCCGCGAGTCGAGCGGCCACGCGGAACGACACTCCCGCCATTCCAGATCGCATCCAAGTGTACCTTTCAACGGCTTGCAGGCGTGCCGCCCTTACCTGGATCCCTCCGTTTCGTTACCAGTATTCCCCTTACCTGTGGTGTAGCGAGTGGGTTTCGCCCTTTGGGGGCATACTCAGGCCCGGACCTCACTCCACTGGGGCATGGAAATCACCACGCGTCGCCGAGAGCGGGCGAAGGCCGTCGCCGTCGGAGGGTCGGATGAACGCGCGACCCCGCTCCGGCCCGCGTTGAGATGTGTGCACGGCGCTGCCACTTTTCCCGAAAGGGAAAGCAACCCGCGACCTACTCCGAGAGGTACCGCGTCGTCGGACGTTGGAATGTCCGGCTCTCCAATCACAAGGCGTACTCTAGCGATTCCTGTTGGTCTCAGACTTTTGGCGTCAAGAAATGAGGACTAAGTACTGAGGACTGATGTCGCAGGAGGAGAACCTTAGAAACTGGGACTTACCGAGGTTCCGAGGCAGGGCCCAGCAGCTGGGCAAGGTCTGCTGGAATTGCTCCTTGGGCCAACATTGTTGCTACTTGGAGAATGCCCGAGAGGCGCTCGGGGCGCTTGACTGAGTTCCTACGAGCAGGACTCGGCTGGTATAGGCTCCTTGAGACCTGTGGGATAAGGAGAGAGCGAGTTTAGCAAGGCGAGCAGGAGATCTTAGACTCTGTGCACGTGCAAAAGTTGCGTGCTTTTGAGGGTTCCTGCCCGGCCCATTCTGCCCGCGGTGCTGGGGCCTTCCAGGCCACTTGTTCTTGGAGATCTTTGACTCATTATGATGAGATTGTCTTTTGCAAGCAGAGATTTCTGGTGACATTTTGGCTGACGTGCCCACCGAACACCAATGTGGCGACAGTGTGCGGCGGAGTTTGTCGCAGAGACACTGGCCGTGCGGCACTGGCAGAGGCCCAATTGCACAGCGGCGGAACAGTAGGCCATGTCCTCGTGGCGGAGCGGCATTTCATCGCAGTTCTTTTTTTTTTTTTTTTTTTTTTTTTGGGGTCGCCGTGTGGAGCTGTTGGCCCTCCGTAAGTGGTCTTTTTGAGATTGGAACTGAGGCACTTGCGCTTGGCTGCAGAAGGTCATCGCAGTGCGCATGAGGGTACGCAACCACGAAGTGCATCTCCATCCTTAGCTTTGCCTTGTGCAGTGCACTCTACATTGGACACACATGTTGCTCCTGTAAGTTGTGGCGGACAGTGAACATTGGAACAAACGAGGAACCGGTAATGGAGTCTGCAGGAGACGGCCATTCCATGAAAGGTGTAGACAGGACGGAGGTCGAAAGGCAGGCAGAGGTGGCAGGGAACAGTCGGGGCAATCGTGTGAGAATGGACGGGAATGCGGTGAACTATTGGGAGGAGGCACTGTTTGTGCTGGTGCTTGTCATCACCAAGTGGATCAACCAGTAGAATGTAGCCGTGTCGATTGCTCCAGACCACCTCGCCCGCTTTTTAACGAGATACTGGAGCGTATTGCTTCTTATATCTGACAGCAGATAACAAACTCCCGGCTGCCATTGCCGGCCAAGTAGAGATTTGCTTGCGCGTTGATCCAGTGGGCGACAGGAGGTTACTACAGACGATCAGGTCATGGTTGGGCATGGGGTTGGTGAGCACTCAATGAACCAATGCGGACGTCGCAGACACCATCATCAAGGAGTACGACACCTGATCACATTCCCGAAAGGGCAATCGCTCCACAGGTTGAAATGAGAAGTATTCTTGAATATGATAGAATGATTAGGCCAACCTTCGGTTCCTTGATACCGCAGCAGACCAAGCCCCTAGTGCAGGAAATACGGCACCCATTCTTGCTGACCGCTCTACTTTCATTAGACACAGCGTTGATGTCTGCATATGCTATGACTATTACCACGATATTCTCAGTACCAAGCACCCTTATGATGCACTGGACATAGATCTGTCCACTCAATCTGTTTTCTGGGAGGATACAAACGTGCAGCTCTCAGAGTTGGATAGTAGTCCCTTATTGGAAGCTGAATTCCACTCGGCTGCTAAGAACGGGCTTGCGCAAGTGCTCCGGCTGAGATGGTCTTCCGACAAAGTTGTGGTTGAGTAAATGGGATCGTTAGCCCCATTTCTCTACTCTATAATAAACAGCAAAGTCCAGCGGGGGGAACTCTCAGCCAAGGAGATTTTGAGGCAGGTCATTAAGGTATTTTATGAGAAGGTGACAAAAAGAGGTCCGAAATTGGAGACCGATTTCTCTTCTTCATGTGCCCTTCAAAATGCTGGCTAAAGCCCTAGCAATAAGACTGGGCAAACACATACCTAGCAAGTGATGTTTGTGAAGGGACGTTCTCTTATGGAGAATATTTTGACCCCAGTTCAGGTCCAGATATAGTGAGTAAGGAAAAAGAGGAGGTATTTTTGCTGCTTGGGATGGAGAAAGAGTACGGCAAAAGTGAGATGGGCCTTTGTGATGACGGCATTAAAGGAACTGGGGTTCGGAATGGGTTTTGTTGCTGGGTTTGTATAGTGTATTTTCAGTCCTCTTTGATGGTAAAGTCAACCGCAGACTATCTGCAGAATTTCCTCTTACCGAGTCTTTGCACCAAGAGTGCTCCCTAGGCCCCTTACCTTTTTTTTTTTTTTTTTTTTTTTTTTTTTTTTTTTTTTTTTTTTTTTGGCCCCTTACTAATTCTTTTTGCAGGCAGACGTCCTTTTGGATAGCATTAGACACAGTGACTTATCTCAGGCCTATGATTGAAACCCACCCTTCAATGGAGGGGAGGGTCTATTTTATATGGTCTCGCAGTCGCTTGTGAAAACTCGCGGTTACTCACCAGACTTTGTTGTCACAGTGGAGTCCTTGATTAGCTGGGATGAGTCTGTGTTTTTTTCATGCCATCTGCCAATAATTTGTGTGTTGATTGGAGAATGAGGCAAGTCCTACCAATTCTGCTGAACAGTTCCTGGGCACTGAAGGTGTCTCTTTCAGAATGTTCTGACATACAACACAATCTTCCGAAGAAAATGTGGTTTCAGGAATAGCAAGGTTGGAGATCCTGGCATGCTCTAAGGCACGGAACCTTTTAGACACAGTCTGAGACACAGACTCCATTGGTACATTCCAACGCACGGAGTCTACCGACACCCTCTGTGGTGTGGACTCTACTGTCACACTCTGAGGCACGGGCTGCAATGCATGCTGAGGGTACTGGCTCTGGTACCCGCTGAGACAACAGACTCTATGACCAACTCAGGTATAGGCTCCTTTTTCTTTTCTTTGAAGAGCAGCCTTCACAGGCTCTGATACGTACCGAGACAGATCTTCCAATTATGCCCCTTTACGGATGGGATGGAATCTTGAGGCCCGGACTCTCCAGCTAATGCTATTGTTCCACAGTCCTGTGTATGGCTGGCTCTGAAGCACAGATTTGTGCCAGGAAAACAGGGTGTCACGGACTGTGATGGCCAAAATGGACAGGACTCAACAATATATGGCATACCAAGTCACAATCTCTAAGGACAGGCTGACAAGACATATGAGGGGCGCGCAGCGAATCACTCTGACGAAGCAAGCTTATCCATGGCATTGACATCAACTCTCTGAGTGTATCACAGGCTCGCAGAGTTCGAAGAATTTAGTCGTGGACTTATGCATCTGTCTTGTTTACATTTTGTTTGTTTGTTGGGACGGATATCTAGAACTTATCCACCAGAGCCAGTTGGTCATATAATAATCTGATCGTGCGGCGCAATCCATCGCTGCTGTTGTTATAACCCGCAAAATTGCACACTGTGAATCCTGTGCTTTTCTGAGGTTTTGCCGTCGTTCTGTGTGTCTGCTGGAATTCCTGCTGTTCTGTGTGTCTGCTGGAATTCCTGCTGTTCCAGTATGGTGGTTGCTGATGTCAGTGTTCCGGATGCCTGTCTGTTTGTCTAAGCACTTGGGCGTGTGTGATCGTGAATAATTGTCTGTGTTGTGTTGGCACTCTCAAACCTGGTACTAACCACTGTTGCCATATTGTTAGCCTGCGAAGCGGGTACTGTGCTAGCAGACTGCAGTAGGCTTGATGTAGTAGATAGGCCCTAGGCGGATGGGTAGTAGACAGAAAAGGACAAAAAAGCAGTACTTTTGGTAGGCCGAGGTATTTTCCTGAGGTCCAGGAGGCCTAGAAGAGAAGTACCGGCCTGAAAAGAGTCTAGGTCCAGGTCTCTAGGTAGGATATCAGCCTGAAGTGACTTTCCCACCAAAATGGGTAGCATCCGGTACGGCCTATAGGATGAGTAGCTGGAAAGCCATTGGGTAGTGACTCGCGAGAAGGTTGCCAAAGTATATCTTGAACAGCAGTGAGTTGCTCCTCTTTTCCAAGTGCATGGCAGCAGTGCTGCTGGGCTGGGAGCGTGGGGGGTGAAGTGCCGAGCACCAGCATAGAGCCCTGCCACCCACCCTGGCTGTGGTGGTTGAGCCAGGGCGTGGTAGGAGAAGGGCAATGATATGGAGGTGACGTAGAGGGAAGAAGAAGGGGGAAGAAGGAGGAGGAGAACGAGGGGGATTCCCTTGGCTATAGCGAAGCTGCATCTTCATCACCTTGGTTGGCTCTGCATCTACGAGGCCCCTTGAGGGGGATACCCCTGTATGGAAGGCTTCATATGGTGGGGTAGGCTTGGCGGCAGTAGTGAGAGTTGGCGTAAGAGCTTTGCGTTGTCCTTTGAATATCGGGGCTAGGCCTGGATGAGCTGCCATATCTGGGTGACCTACCATGGGGTGTACCAGGAGGGCCAAGGAAGGGGGGGAATTCGGACATACAATTCTGGCTCTTTCGCTCATTGTAACTGTTTATTATCAAGACTAAGATGATGGTGGCCCCCGGGGTTTCCCGGGGATCTACCACTGTGCAGTGAGGGACGACCGCCGTCTGGAAGGGGGACCCCTTGGGGCTGCAGCCGGACAGCCTACATCGGGAAGGACAGGCAGTGACAAGGCTGGGCTGACAGAAAAACGTAGGTACCAACAGGAAAAAGGACGGGAGAGCAGAAAATTTTAGAGGGTTCAAACGAGAGATAGGGTTTAGGGCTTAAGGTTGGAAGGTGGACATAAGAGAAAACGAAGCGGAAGTCTGTTGTACTTTTGTTAGTCCAGTTGAGTGCTTTTTTGAAGTTTGCAGATGTTGGGACACTGGACTCGGTTTCCAGCACTAGCCTAAGCTGGGTATCGGCCCAGATACTCCCGGGTTGAGATGTTGAGGAATTCCCCGCCTCTTTTTTTTTTTTTTTTTTTTTTTTTTTAAAACAGTCCCTACAGTGCTAGTGATGCTGTTGTGTTCAGACATCACGAGCACCTGGGGAGAGGCTCCATCTATCGGTGGGGAGCACCTGTTGGAAATGGGTCCAGCGTCCATTATATGATAGAGTACATCATGAACCATAGACCAGTAACAAGATGAAGATTGGATATTATAATATAAGCTGCAACTCCTTAAAAAAAAAAAAAAAAGAGAAAAGAAGGAAAGAAAGAAAGAAAGAACAGAAGCAGAAGATGGTGGAGATGATGAAGAAGAGAGTTGGAGGCGAGATGAGGGAGAAGTGAAAATGGCTAGCTGGTGCTCTTCTTCTTCTTCTTCTTCTTCTTCTTCTTCTTCTTCTTCTTCTTCTTCTTCTTCTTCGTCTATTCTTCATGCTTCTTCTTCCCTACCGTCTTCCCCAGAGCACAACACCCCTCGATGAGTGTATGCAAGCTGTCTTTCCAGTCCAATACAGTTATGCTGATGGTGTGTTGTATTCAGGTGAAGATGGACCGTATTTGGGGAAAGACGGTAGGGGTGGAATGCAAGAAATGGAAAGGGAGGTAGCTCAATGGGGAAGTGCTTGATTGGTGAAATTTCTCCATGTGTTGCTCTGATTTCCCCCTCCCCATCCCCTCTCCACAGAGAAACGAAAAATGGCATAGGTATAATAATGCTAGCTCACTTTGGTGTCCTATTGCATTCATTTGTCAGATCCACATATGTTGTGACAAAAGCAGGTAACTCTCTTGGTGGAAACAATTGAACACCGCGTTTATATGGATGATTCTATGGATAAAGCTGATAATTCTATATGTGTGTTTTTGTTTTGTGGCAGCTGAACCAGCAAAAATCTGGGAGGCAGTGGGTGCTGTCATCACTTGCGGCGTTTATATGGATGGTTCTATGGATAAAGCTGATAATTCTATACGTGTGTTTTCGTTTCGTGGCAGCTGAACCAGCAAGAATCTGGGAGGCAGTGGATGCTGTCATCACTTGCAGCACACCAGCACCTGCAGACATTGCTGCTAGGGAGGGTGCTTATGTGCATCTACCTATTGTGGTCTGTTTATTCATATCCTTTTATCTATACATGCTACATCAACCTGTATGTGTGTCGTATGTCTATCGGTCTATCGGTCTATTGTTTGGTGTTCAGCTGTCTGTCTGCGAATTTGTCGTTCTGCTTCTGCCTCTCTGTCCGGCTGTCTGTTATCTGTCTGTACATCCGTCCGTACATGGCTGTCTGCTTATCTGTTTGAGCAGTAGTTCAGATGTCCGCACATCCGTCCCAAAGTTGGCATGTTCAGCCTCATGTACATAGGTTCATCTGGATGTCCGTATATCCTTGCCAAAGTCCATGTGTTTATCCTACTCATGACACTTTCACTTGTCCATCTGTCCACTTGTCAGTCACTCTGACTCTCTGTCCCTTTGCGGTTAGGTCGGGTTTGTTGAGTAGGCCGTGTGTCAATTTGTCTGGTTGTTGAAATCGCCGCGTCCTTCCTCTCTGTACACCTGATTAGGAAAACGAGGATCGTTCTTCTGTACCATGAAACTGTAGGTTTGATACATTGATGGCTGCAATGATGTGGATAAGTCGAATTCTACTGCATTGGAGCTAACCCCTAGGTGTGTTGCAGATAGAAATGTTGGAGAAGTTTATGAGAGCCTGATGGTTTTGGTAACAGGTTGGGAAGTTCCCACATGCCCATGGGAACCAGTTTTTTTCTTAACATCAGTGATATTGTTATGGGTGCGGGGAGCGACCAACTGCGGATTGCAGTACGCAAGGACAGTTTAAAAGTGGTAAATGGAAAACATTTTGGAAAGTGCACAAGATGATGAAGAAGAAAGAAAGGACATTGGCGATGATACCCAGCCTTCGTTGCTGTATTGTACTCAGATGTGGCTGTTGATAAACAGATGATGACTTTATATCTTGAAGGACACAATAGGACGAGGGGATGTCCGCATTTAACAACAACAACGATTTAAAAACGACACTGGCCATGATTAAACCAACATTGGGTGCTCAGTTGGTGCACCCCTGAACTGTTGAAATACAGACCTGAGTTCGAACTCCAGTGGAAGCAGTTGACTCCATCTTTCTTAAAAAAAACTGACTTTGGGTGATGTTGCTTTCAGGCAACAACCATCTTCTGTTTGACAGCTTTGTAGCTTTGCTGCCACAAAGTTATCCTTTGTTGACTGGTTGCATAGGCTGTCGTATCAATGAATTTCTTGCAAAACCTTGGCGCAAGGTCCCACTTACCAGGATTCCCTGTTTTTGGCCATTGCTCTTTGCGATCTACGGTCAAAAACAAAGAATCCGCGCAAGTGGGACCTCACTCCCGAACTTCATCATGTCTCAGTGTCAGTCTCTTATTTCTCGTTTTTTTTTTTTGTCTTCTCACATGCCCATTGGCCTCTTGTCAAAGTCCATTGTTGTTTGTCACCTGCGACAACGTACGGGCCACTTGTCATGTTTTTGTTGTCGTTTTCATCTGCTACACACCAATTGTCACACACCTGGGTTTGGGACTTGTCACGCACTCCCCTGGAACTTGTTGTATGCTGGCTTGAAAGTTGGAATCTCTCCCTCACTTACGTGACGGCGGTGCTATGATTCATTTGTCACACACTCGTTTGGGACGTGCCACACATTCGTCTGAAACTTGTCAGCCTATCCTTCCCTTCTTTGACTGGAAAAAATAAAATAAAAATCCCTCCCTTCCTTGACTGAGCTGATTGGTGTGCCAAAAGTTTGACTGTCACACTCTTGCCACTTGTCATTTCTTCACACATCTGCTTGCTATCTGTCTTAGCCTTAGAGGATAATGTTATGCTCTAGCCTGTTGTTTGTCATATTCTGGGAGGGTGATGCAATCCTCTCATTTAATGGTTGTCGTGCACTGACATCAGCCAGTCACTGCTGAAGTATAAGCGTGTGAGTTTGTTACAGAGTCACAAGCTCGATCGGCACTCCCTTGAGAGGAATCTCCCATCTGCAGTCTTGTTTGCTCGTCAGCATCTCAAATGCGGTCATTCCATTTTCATTTGCTGCAGGGATGGTGAGTCATTCGTTCACAATTAGCTCATTTTCCTGTCCTGTTCTTCGATTTTAACAACATGCTTCTTTCTTGACCCAACGGAAAACCCGGAAGCAATCACCATTCCTATTTTTGCAAAACAAAAAGAAAATGGGCTGCAAGCTCAGAGAATACCCATCTCCATTTCTTGCTCCTCCTCCCTCCTTTATACCCAACATGTAATTCCGCACTGCCCCTCTTCCTGCTCTCTCTCCACTCTGTTTCACCATCTTTCAATCCCTTCTCTCTCTTCTCCTTCCTTACCTTCCCCTCTCTCCCTCCCTTTCTTTTCCTCCCTCCCTCCCTCCCTCCCTCCCTCCCTCCCTCCCTCCCTACCTTTCTCCCTCCCTTCTTTCCTTGTTCTCTTCTTCCATTCCTTATCCTTTCCTTCTCTTTACATCCTTTCTTGTTCCCTCCTTCCTATCCCTGTCTCTTATACACATCTAGATGTGTATAASCTCCCTCCTTTATACCCAACATGTAATCTCGTGCTGCCCCTCTCCATGCTCCCTCTCCACTCTCTATCTCCATCTTTTGATCCCTTCTCTCTCTTCTCATTCCTTACCTCCCTCTCTCTCCGTCCCCTTCTTTTCCTCCCTCCCTCACCTCCCTCCCTGCCCCCCTCACCCTCCCATCTCCCTTTCTACACCTGCCTTCCTGTCTTCCTCCTCCTCCCCGTCCTTCCCTCCCATCTCCATTTCTATACCTGCCTTGCTGGCTGATGGTCGCCGGTTGTCGGAAACTGTTCAAATTTTCGACGAGCGCTACTAGGTGATCCATTCGTTCTTCCAGCTCGCGGAACGATGGATCAATGCTTGACGATGCCGTGTGCCTGTGCGGCACGTCATCCTTCTCCAACATGTCAAGGTGGGCATGGAGGCTCTTGAGAGTCTCCTCATACTCAGCAATGGTATGTGCCTGCCGAGCCAGCTCCACTTGTTGCCAATTACAAGTGAGGATGACTTGGTGCATCATGTTGGCAAGGGCTGACTTGGTCTGCTCCTCCGCAGTTGGTTCCGTCGTCTCCGCTGGATCAACATTCCATGCTTGAAGTGCGGCGGTATGAGCGGCTTCCTGCTGCATGAGGACAGATGCGGCATCTTTTCGAGCTTTGTTATGGTTGGCAGATGCTTCAGCGTGCTGCCGGCGCCGTTGCTCCGCGTTACGTGCAATGACGTTGAGGCGTGCCGTTTCGGCTGCCGCCTCGCGTTGCTGTTCTTCTCGTACTTGTTGCATGTAGGTGCCGAGGCGGGCCAGGAAGGCCATCATGGTCTCTCCTTGCTGCCGGACTGGCACAGCATTGAGGGCTCCCACAGGTGTCGCAGTGGAACCCACCTGCTGGACCTGTGGGACCAGGGGGTTCAAGCTGCACGCCTCGCGTGGACTGCCGGATGCGGCATTGTCCACCGTGGGGTTGCCCTGGGCGTCCATTGCAGAGGGGTGGGCCAGGGGTAGCTGCTGTTCTGCTGCGGCTGCCTGCCCTTCACGCGCTGCGATGCGTTTGCTGCGTCGGAGCATAAGCTGCAGTTAGCTGCTGTACGGTGACGGCTGACGAGGTACTGCTGACATGGCACTGCTGCTGATGTGGCCCTGCTGACGTGGCACTGCTGCTGATGTGGCCCTGCTGACGTGGCACTGCTGCTGACGTGGCACTTACCAAAACGGGAATGCAGGCAAAAGGGTTGGGTGGGAGGGAAAGCGCAGGAAGGTAACCAACCAAACTGTACTTTCCTCGCGGTCCTAATCAACAGAATAAAAAAAATAAAAAATAACAAGCGGACCCGCCGCGGCTCTGCCTGCGGCGAGAAGAGCAAAGATTGTGGGAACTGAGGTGGGGGGATGAGAGAGAGGGAGATAGAGAGAGAGGCAGAGAGAGTGAGAAAGAGTGAGAGAGAGAAAAGGATGAAAAAGGTGGACTTCAGGAATACGAAATATGTATATACATGTATCCTTTCCGTTGTGTGCCACGTGGCACGCTGGTGTGCGCTGCAAAAAAA
>BFEA01000049.1:1634871-1648109 GCA_003427395.1 Chara braunii
CCGACGAAACAGTTTGTCACAGCCCCTCGTTTGTTGTCCTCTTCTCTCTCTCTGCCTACGGTTTACCGGGCAGTTCTGTTTGTGACGATATATAGTGTTTTCAATTTTTCAATCTATAAAAACAAAGGTAAAGGGCAGAAGGCAACATACCTCAGTCTGTGTGTGCACAACTAACTGCCCTTTTAGCATTGCAACCACAAAACCCCTGGATCTCTTTCCTGAGCTCTCTGTGTCCCTTTCTTACACAGAGAATGAGATGAGACTACTCTGGGAGGAGAACTGGCAAAATGGTTGAATTGTGTGGAAAGAGGGGAAATAGTGGCCAGTTGAGAACTGTAATTCATGCCTCTAATTTAGTAATGAGTGGGTGATGTAGCTGAACAAAAAAAGCAAGGGAAAAAGTGAAAGAAGGGGTGCATGGGATGCTTGCACCTTTGTGAGCGTAGTCTGAGAGCATATTTAGGCCAGGACTTTCCTGGATGTATCTCATGGCAGTTCTGGCCGGTCTGGATGTATATGACCACATTTACGTCCGGAGGTGAGTCACCAAAGTCTAGTGTGACTACGTCCCGCAACACCATTCTGGGGGTGTTGTAACTTCACGAGGGGAGCCTGAATTGCCATTCTAGCACATGCGACTGTGTCAATCCCCTGATTTGATGGTGAAAAAATGGTTGCATTGTTTGAAGTTGTTCCTGATGGTTCTCCCTTGGGGCGATTTACGAAATGAAATTGCTTAAACCCCTAGGCTACCAGAGATCGGGACCGCTTGCCGGGCCGGGCCAAAAAAAAAAAAAAAAAAGAAGTTTTATTTTTTATTTTAAATTTGGTAAAGAATTTTGATGTGACCCTGAGGCAAAAGTTGTTCAGTATGCCTACGGGGGGACCGCGGGCTGCTTCTGCCGGCGCTACGATGCGCTCGGACCAAGCGGCGTGCAACCGGGAAGGGAGTCTGGGATAGCGGAAGCGCCTACTGCCGTGATAGCGTCTCCGTAGGTAAGGATGTCGTCACCATCGCCATGTTGGTGGTCAGCCACCCGCCGCTGAGCGGGAAGTTGGAGACACCTTAGTATCCCATCGCCTTACCCCCAGAAGTTACCACCGCGCAAGTTCGATAAGTGAAAGCTATTCAAGTGTGTTAGGTCTTTCAGACTGTGTAGAAGTTTTTGGTGCAAGTATTTTAGTCCTTCGTGTGCTAAGTAAGCGGTTGCATGGCAAACGCGTGCAACCGGGAACGGGAGTCTGGGATAGCGGAAGCGCCTACCGCCGTGATAGTGTCTCCGTAGGTAAGGATGTCGTCACCATCGCCATGTCGGTGGTCAGCCACCCGCCGCTGAGCGGGAAGTTGGAGACACCTTAGTATCCCATCGCCTTACCCCAGAAGTTACCACCGCGCAAGTTCGATAAGTGAAAGCTATTCAAGTGTGTTAGGTCTTTCAGACCGTGTAGAAGTTTTTGGTGCAAGTATTTTAGTCCTTCGTGTGCTAAGTAAGCGGTTGCATGGCAGACGTGGAGATGGAAGGGAGCCGCTCACCACCGGTGGGGCCGGAAACAACCCCGAACGAGGAAGTTGAGCACATTCGTGAGTTAGCTAGACTATGTTACGAGGAGGGAATATTACCAACCAACATCGACCCAGGCGAGATGAGAATTGATGGCCGAGAGGCTTTCTTCAAAGTCAACCCTAGGATTGACCAAACAAAGGTTGCGTGGCTCAAGGAGCACACAATCACAGTCATCTTCAGGGAAGGCGCTCGTTTCCTGCCCAGGAGGGTGAAAGATTATTAGGGCCTTTGAAGATGAACGTGTCCAGGACGGCAGTTTCGAGGCCACAAGCTTCAAACGTGGGCGGGTTAAAATAGAGAGTCCCAATGTTGTCTCCTACGTAGCAAAGAGCAGTGCCATAGCTTTGTGGATGCTAGCAAAAGGCTCAGACGAGATCACCCTTGGTGCCACTCGTTATGTCCTCGAATTTAAACCATGGCTCACGAAAGCTCAGCTAAGAGAGCAAAGGAGAACAGAAGACGAATCCAACTTTTGGATAGTCGCCGTCCAAGTCCCATTAGATGCGATGCTCTATTTGGAAGCCCACGTCCGTAAGGCGATAGGTCCAGTGGTTTTTACCCATCCTTCAGAGCCAGATAGGCAGAAACCCTCCCTCGTCAATATCAAATTTGATATTGATCCTCAGGCGAGAGGTAACATGAAAGATAAAATATGGGTAGAAACGTGGGAAGGGGATTCGTTGGAGGTTAGGTTAGCCTCGTCGTCAACTCCGAAGTGCCGTAGATGCAGAGCCTTCTTTCACACCGAAGACGAATGTAGAAGAGCCGGTCGTCGACAAACTCAAGCAGCAGCAAACCCTTCTCAATCAACAGCGACGAACCAAGGTTTCAATCCAAGGCCAGTCTACTCAGGCCACTTGGCAGCAGGCGTGCAGACATCGCCGAGCAACTCGAGAATGGGGGTTCAGCCTCAAGCACAGCAGCAAGAAGGGAGCCACGGTCAACAACAACACCAACAGCAACAGAGAGGATCGTTCGGCCAGCAGCATGTTAATCCGATGTACAATACAAGCACTGCAAGAACGGGAATGCCTCTTCAATACCAGGCTGACCCACTCTTGCAGACAGGAACATCAGCTTTCTTCCCATGGTTGCAGCAGGGCGCAGCCCCTCAAGACGGAAGGATGAGTGCTATCAACCGCCAGCCTTTGTCTCAAATAGAGAGACCTTTGTCAAATCTTTGGGGGATGCCAGCTGTCCCGATGTTCCAGTTGGGGGGAATGGGAGGAGTGGGAGGAGTGGGAGGAGTGGGAGGAGTGGGTGGAGTGGGAGGTGCGGGTTTTGTTCACCACCCCCCTCCCCTATGCATCCGTGTGCTTCAGGCACGACAGCCAGGGGTAAGTTGAACCAAGGACGGAACTCGGGGATCTCTCCTCTGGGCGCAAAGGCAGACAAAGGGGAGCAGGGCACCTTGCGATCGAGAAGCAGACAAAATGGCAAGCAGCGGAGGCTTGGTTTTGACGATGAATTGAATGTGGAAGGCCCTGGAATAAGAGGTGAAGAGTCAGACAACTCTGTCGCCTCGTCAAGCTCCCAGGCCGAAGGAAGCGTTCGGGAAGTGGGGACGCCAGGAAGTAAGACAACAAGGAAACGCAACCCTATAACGTTAGGTAGGGGACAGTTAAATAACATGGAGGTAAGAATCCTACCTATCCTTTGCTCTTATGCTAGAAATTCTCTGTGGGTGCTGGCATGGGCAACCGCTGACGCCTCCATAAATTTCATTACCATCCCCTCCCCCGATCTTCCCATGCCATCAGTCTTGACTAGTATTATTCGCAATGCAATCAACGATAAGTTTATTTTTTGGTTGATACTGGAAACATCGATGCCGAGATTTTTGATGGACCACCCAGCCGAGCAAGGAAAGAAATTGATTTTTTTTTGCCCTCTGGCCGATGTCCGTTTCGCAACTGGCCAGTTGGAGGTATTAGAGACGGAAGGACTCCGGTTGATCCCTCTCTCAGTATTTATTGAAGCAAAGAAACAGGAACTTCGTCGGATTAAAGCAGAACCTGCTAATTCGGCAGAATTCCTGTTCGAACTTGATGGTAAGCTGGTTCGCGAGAAAAAGCTCGCCTCTCAGTTTATCAGGAAAGCCCCCACGTCTCCTTGGCTGGGAACCGGAGGGTCTTCTCAACCATCCGGAAGCACCGATTCACAGATGGCATCCCACATCCAAACGGGAGGGAACAGATTAGGCAATGGGAAAAATTAAGTTTGCCACCTGGAACGTGCGGGGACTCGTGGATCAGTCCAGGAAACACAAGCGTGACAGACTTAAATCATGGATTCATGTAACTAAACTCCAAATTGTCTGCCAGCAAGAAACAAAGCTAAATGACGAAAAGATAAACTCTCTTGGTGCATGGTGGGACGGCCCCCAACTCTGGTCCCCTGCAGAGGGAACCAGAGGCGGTGTGGCAATCCTCGTACACAGAGATGCAGAAATTGAAATAGCAGATTATGATATTGACCTCTGGGGGCGTTGGGCATGGATCAATTTTTTACTGCTGAACAATCTTGGATTGTAGCTTCAATATACGCCCCAGCTGAACCAAGCAAGAGAGTTGTGTTCTACAGTGAACTTCTGCACATCCTGCCGGTAGCAGACACAGTTGTGTACACTGGAGATTGGAACACGTCATTGGACGTCTCCCTCTCTAATCCAGGTCTCCAAACAGCACCAGACAAGCTATCCCTGTTAAATTTGAAGGAAGTGAGAGACCTTATTGATCCGTATAGGCTGCCCCATCCAGATCAGGACGGATTTGCTTGGTGGTCGAACTGCAGACGGGACTCAGGCTTCACTCGCAGACGGTGAGATTTTTTCCTTACGTCGACTTCAGCCTGGGACTCCATGGAATCGATCAGGGAAACCACCCAATCCATGTCAGACCACATTCCAGTTCTCCTCACTTTGCACACTCAGGGTCCATCAAGAGGAAAAGGGTTGTTCAGGTTTAGTACTCAAAACCTAAGTGATCCAGGTCTTGTGGATTGGATGAGAAGATTCTGGTTGGATTGGCAAGCAGCCAAACCACGGTATGAGTCTATTGAGGATTGGTGGGACGCGGGTACGAACATGTTCGCTAATCTTCTGAATGTGTATTCTCGTATTCTGGCACACAACAGACAGAAATATGAATCTGAGATATTAAGGAAAATCAGCTACGCTGAGGACAGAATGAAGGACCATCCGGTATCGGGATTGGTATGGGGTAGAGAGCGGGCCAAACTCTTGACAGAATGGGACGCGCATCAGCAAAAGAACTCTGAAGTTTGGGCAGATCGTCTGAGGGTTAAGGGGGTTGCTTTCCACGATCAGATGACAAAAGAGTCCTTTCGTAAACTGCTTCCATCCCGGACCTCCCCATCAATGAATGAGCTGCAACATCCTTTCGATGTGGAGGCGCCAAAGGCAAAGGAACTCACCAGGCTGTGCGAATATGCCTCTCTCTACTATAAGGACATATTAACTTCATGCACACAAGGTACTGAGATTACCCAACAACCAAACGAGGGAAATAATCACTGGGATAACACGGTCTGCCGCCTCTCAACTGCAGGAAGACTGGACTTAGACCGCCCCATTACTACAGTGGAAGCTCGAGCAGCTTTGGCATCAATGGCCAAAGGAAAAGCTCCAGGGAGTGATGGTCTACCCACAGAACTGTTCTTATGTATATGGGACGCAATGGGTGACAGTTTGATAGAGATTTAAAATCAGGTTCTGACAGGGGGTCAACTATCCACTAACATGTGCAGGGGCATTATCTCAGTACTGTTTCAAAAAGGGGAGAGATCCGAAATCAGAAATTGGCGCCCAATCTCTGTCCTGAACGTGTCCTATAAGCTGCTGGCTAAAATTCTAGCAAAGCTCTTGGGAAGATACTTACCAGACCTCGTCGTTCCAGATCAGGCGGCTTTCATTCGAGGGCGATCGATCTTTGACAACATTGTCACAGTGATCGAAACTCTGGAAATCATTCACAACGAAAACTGCAATATGGCAGTGTTGCTTCTCGACCTCGATAAAGCATACGACAGAGTCAACTGGTCGTACGTAGTCACAACGCTCAAGTGGCTTGATTTTGGAGACAATTTCATCTGCTGGGTCAAGGCGCTGTACATGATGTCCACCGCGTCTGTCATGATCAATGGGCGGCTATCAAGAGACTTCAGTCTTTCACGTTCTTTGAGACAGGGGTGTCCATTAGCACCCCTTCTGTTTGCAGTCCAGTTTGAGGTAGTATTAAATAACATCCGAGCGAACCCCCTAATTCGGGGAATGCCAGTAGGGACGCCAGAGTACAAGGTTAAAGCCTTGGCAGACGACCTGTTCGTCGTCTCAGAGAACTCGGCGACATCTCTGTCGGCACTGAAGATCTGCTTGGACGAATACTCTTACCATTCGGAAGCAGCCATTAACTGGCATAAATCCGTCTTCTTTCTACCAGCGGCATACAATTCGAGTGCCCAATGGGGTATGAAACGCATTCGGGAAGAAGAGTACGAAAGATTTCTCGGAGTTCAAATCTCGTTGATAGACTGCTCAGAAAACCAGGAAGACATTCTGCTCCAAAAAGCCATTCAAAGATTGGTTACATGGGGTAAAGCCCCGCATCTCTCTCTCTTTGGCCGTGCGATAGTCTTGAACGGGTCCTTGTTCGCCCTCCTGTGGTTTGTAGGAACAGTACGAGCTGTCGGTCCTCATTTCAATGTGATCATTAAGAGACGGGCAGCAAAGTTTCTGTGGAAACGTTTGCTGATGACGACGCCAGCTTTCTATCCAAAGTCGCCTGGGAGATGCTGTGCCTCCCCAGACATGAAGGTGGTCTGGGGATTCTCGATCCTAAAAGGCAGAATGATGCAATGTTGATTAAATGGGTAGTTAAGGCCTGTCTAACATCCCCGGTCCCTCACTGGGTTCTCTTAGCAGAGCACATCCTTGCTCATGAATGGAGACTGCCAAGAAATGAAGATGTCTGGACAGTTATCTTTATCCCCTCGTACCAGCGCCGAATGATTAGATCTCCCTTTTGGTCTGCAATAATTCATGCTTGGAAGAGACTTCACCCGGATGTGTGCAGGCCCCCTACGTCTAAAGCAGAGGTCCTAGAACAGTCCCTGTTTGAAAATCCACACATTCGTTCTTCACAAGGGGAATGGCTCAAGGCAGACACGTCCTCTGGCAGCTTTGGCCGATCATGGATAGAGAAAGGGATACTGAGAATAGCCGACATCTGGGACAGTCTGACAGGCACGTGGCTATCTGTAGACCAGTTGAGACTGAAATTGGGGCAAGTGCATCATTTAGAGGACAGACGTAACGCCATCATCAATGCCATCCCGGATGACTGGAAGTCAATCATTGGCCCAGAAGGAATCGACCCACCGGGAACTTGGTTCGTTTGCAAATCAGATGTCAACAACCAATATTGGAAGTTACTGAAAATACAAAACTTGTTCAGTTTATTTTTCTGCATAGCATTATTAACATAGTCTTTTGGAGGGATTTATTTTTACTTTATTTTTTATTGTTATTTTTTTTGCTGGGACCTTCCCTGGTCCTTGCGCGGCGGGGCCGCCTGGGAAAACAGGGTGACCCGGGCAGCCCGGCAGGTAGCCCTAATAAACCCTTTTTTCCTCGCTGTTTAATTTAAACCACCAGTATGTTTCCCAGCCAAAGAATAAAAGATGCAGCCAGAACTTTTGCCAGCTTGCATGCAGCTGCAACTTCTGGGGCTCGGGCTCTGGAACAAAATGGCTGGTGGAGCCAGCCAAAAGGAGGGCCATGCAAGTTCGTTTTCTGCACAACCACCGTAGGAAACCCAGTTCCCTTTTTTAAATGTTTTCGGCTTGCCGATGGAGCGGCGAGCCATGAAAAATTGAGATAAACTGCTTTGCGTGACCAGACCACGATATTTCTTCAGTAAAAGACGAAAGAATTATGCACCATATGAGCTGAACACGCAGTCAATGGAAACCCAGTGCCTGGTCAAGTTACTTCTCACATTCTGAACATGACATATGAGTTGGAAGACTACCGTCTTCACCTGGTCATTATTGCTGCATTTGGACTGAAAGTTGCCCCAGATGCAGCTATAATGACTGGGCGTTCTATTCGAGTGAAGCTTTCGGTAACCTAATGAATGAATGTATGGGGGTGTGTTTTGGTTGGTGAGCAAAGGATAGTGGCAGGGGGGTCGACCTGGCTATGGCTTGTCCCCAAAGGTATTGTGGTGATGCGGCTGCAGTCGGGAGGAGAGGGGGGGGGGTGACGATGTAGAAGGCACCAAGGGCTGCTGCGACGAGGCCGATGAACAGCATCAGACACACCCGTCAACCTACACTGCCATATCTGTCAGCAGCAAGGGGAGTGGAGGCACCAGTTTTTGAAAAATATAAAAAGGCGGAAGTGCGTCTTGTCAGGCTGCAGCTTCCTACTCCCTTTTCCCCCTATTTCGTTTCCCTTTCAAATCGCCACAGCACTACCAAGACAAAAGATAAAGAAAAGGTGCCAAGGCCCAAGGCTGCCACAAATTTCCATGGCTATAATAGGGTGATTGATCTTGCGGCCACCACGAAAAATGTGCGGCCTTCTGGAACCCAGGAGAAGACGTGAAATTGAGTGGCAGTTCAAGAGATCCCAGAAGTACAGGATTGAGCCGTGGCGGTTATTAGATTCAGAGAGAGAAAGGAAAGGGAGGCATGGCAATCATGGGGGCGGGGGGTACATGCTTGCTGTGAGGTCTGAGTGAAGTGTCATGTCTGCTGGTGTCCTTGATATGAAGTTTCTGACTGAAGATAGTAAATATCCAAGTGTTTGAAGTTTGAACGGATGTCTTCTCCATTCTTTTAAGGGGGTTACCCCCTTACAATATTTCATCCAGACCCCCAGCCACATGGCTGTGCGGTACCCACATATATGACTGTTCATAATGCTACCCGGGCATTTCCCCTTTTCGAACTGGTGGCTGGCTCAGCACTGACCGCATGTCTGTGGACTCTGTGCCATTCAACCCCACAGGGAAGGTAGCTGATGGCTTCTCTTGATTCGTCGGCTTGTTTGTTTCTTTTTATTAACTCACTCCCATATGTTCGTGGGGAACAGCACGTGCTGAGAACCGGGCCCAGCGTCCCATACCAAATTATGCGAGGGTTTGAGCCCTCGGCATATGGCCCTGCAACAGGCGCATGCAGCCCTAAGTGAATGCGGGCCGCTTGAACCTGTATGCGCCCTGAACTCGTCAATTTTTGCAAATCTTGGTCGGCGCCAGACAGTTGCCACGCGCCAGTTGGTTACATCCACCCTACGCGTGAGAATGGGAAAGATCCGTGAGCCTTCCAGGCCGTTCTAGCAACGTGGCCAAAGCGGGGGGCATCGCACGTGCGTGCCTGGGTGGCTGGGCATGCCTAACCAATTTGGTCCCAGGCCACTGTCTGAACGGGCCTGGGCGCATACACTTTGGCCGAGACTGAAGCTACTGGAAACTCGGTCTCGCGTGGGAGTGGCAAGGAAAGCGCCCGCCACTTTCCATATAGGAAAGGGCCGGGCGCCAGGGGAAACATTCGTGCACTTGCACTTGCGGACGGCAGCTCTGCTGGGCATCGACTCGCGGCCTGCTGCTGCACTAGCGGCGAGGCACGGGCACGCGCGGGCGTCGACAGGAAACAGGGCGCTGCTGAGGGGAGCGCCATAGCCCAGCCCACCGTAGCCGGGCTTTGGGCTTGGACAGTCAGCGGGTGGTGGTGGTGGTCTTCATGTATGAGGAAGAAGGTGTGGATAGAGAAGACGAGGGCGAGAGAGAGAGAGAGAGAGAGAGAGAGAGAGAGAGAGAGAGAGAGAGAGAGAGAGAGAGAGAGAGAGAGAGAGAGANAGAGAGAGAGAGAGAGAGAGAGAGAGAGAGAGAGAGAGAGAGAGAGAGAGAGAGAGAGAGAGAGAGAGATGAGGAGTGTGACGTGAGGGCACATACCTGGTCCTGGTGAATGTCTACAGGGGTCAACATCTTCATGTACTTCGGTTCTGCTGCTGACGTCAACAGTTGCATTGTCAATTCGTAGGCTGGTAGGAGCTGTGTGATTGTAGTCTGGGCACTGAGCGCCAAGTAGGAGGAAGGGCTCTGGATACACATGTCTTCTGTGGGGAGAGTATGCTCTCATTGACATTAGGATTCGGTGCTTTGGTTCTCCGTTGGTGTAATATCGGTGCAATTCTGCTTTCCGGACAGTGTCAGACTTTCTGGCTTTCAATGCGATTTTTTTGCAATCTGGAATCTGTCATTTCGCTATTGCTCATTTTCCTTGCACTGGGGCCATTACCCGGCTTCGGCTACCGGGGACCTTACCCAGCTTCGGCTACCGGGGACCTCACCCGGCCTCAGCTACTGCTCTGCTTGGTTTTCGTGGAAGGTAACTGACGGCTTCTCTTGACTGGTCTACTTGGATTTCTGTTCTGATATGCTGTCAGAATCTGTTTGTCTTTCTGTGTGGTCGGTTTTCCTTTTTTTGTGGTTTCGCCGTTCTGGAATGTTACCGTCATCCACACCGTCAGGAGTGTTGTTTGGTGATTCAGAACAGGAAATGGCTGCTCCTGCTGCTGTGACAACAAAAGCAAGCTTGCGACGACGACTGGCGTATTTGGCTGCATATGACCCAGATGCCAGACCTTGCCGTGGAAACCTTAAGCAAGTGTACCACTACTTATCCACTCCTGCTCAGACTCGCCATGACCATTCATCGATGCGAAGAGAGGATAGATAGAATGAATCAGGGCAAGAGGACAAGGGAGCTACCCAACCCGTCTCGTGGCTGAACTGTACACAGAGGTGTGGGAGCGAAGACGCAGTGGGCCAACAAGGATGTGGATAGAGGTCGGTGGCGAAAGGGGTGTGCAGATTTCAATACAGAGATGACTTATCCCAGGGGAACAAAAACCAGCAATCTAGCCCCTGATGAGGGCGATTTTCCAAACGGCTGAGACATGTAGGGCTACCATCGCCAGATTCTAGCGTTCTTCGCTGGAATGAGGAGTGCTCATATAAGTATGTATATTTTCGGAGCTTGATCGTGCTCGGGATGATTCAATTCTTCTGTGGTCAGTCAACTTCTTCTGCTCTACTCCCTGTTTATTCTCCCTCTCTTCCCCCCCTCTCCCTCCTCTTTCCTATGCCCCCTGTAATTTGCCATCTCATGATCCCTGTTGTGTCCCTGTCTGACCCATCTTGCATTGTAATGATTGTATTCAACCCTTTGGTTGTTGTTTGTTCGTTGCAGTGCATAAGTACCCATAACATGTTGTCAGTTTTCAAGCTGCTATGGAACTTTGTATCTGAAAAATTCTGAATGTATCTATTGAGTGAGAAATCATCTAAGATAGATCCAGGCTAAAGTTTGTCTCGTGCATGTGGCTTATCAACTCTCACAAACGAGGTGCCAGGAAAAGGTTGTGAAGGATTACTGCGAAAAACTTTGGAAGATGCATCGCAGATGATCAGATTTCTAATTTCTGTCTATTGTTTTGTCTGCTATGAGTTTGGAACTGCCTTTCGTTCTATGAACTCATAACTCATCTTCGCTTCAGGTGCCTGGCTGATCATTTATTGCCAGCAAGGCCCAGCATCATGATAAGGTGAATTCGAGCATGGAAAAAATGGGTGTGGGTCACTGTGGGACCAAACTCAGGAAATGAATGCAACGATGCCACGGTGCATTCTAGTAATCAAACTCCTTTCTGAAAACTACAAGATATCCTGGCTGGTTTGACAAGGTGACCCCTTAGCCCAACCAATTTTATTGTTTGTTATTCAAGCATTAGCCTCCTTTCCGCGAAAGACCCTTCCATCGAGAGAATCCCGGAAGAGGAGCTAGGCTCACCCCATAATCTTATCTTCCCGACAGTCATCATGTTTGTGTATGATCTAACGGTCCTAATACAAGCATCAGACTCATCCTTGAAGGCCGTAGTGACAGCAGTGGAAGCATTTGTACCAGCATTACAAATGAAGGTCAATCGGTCTAAAACTATAGGCTGGTGGCTATTAGAGGACCTAACACCTCAACTAGAGGGGTCGGAAGCAAATTCAAATGGGACAAATGCTGACAGCCCTTCCAGATACCTGAGGATTTTAGTCACCGAGGAAGCATCAGCACCACAAATGGCCCACAACTTATTAACTAATGCAATGAACAAAATAGGGAAATGGAAACATGTTTTCGCTGTCCTCCTAGGAAGGGCATTAGTCATCAACGCCTTCATTTTCTCAATGGTACACACACACACACACACACCCTTTCACACACACACACACACACACACACACACACACACACACACACACACACACACACACACACACNAGAGAGAGAGAGAGAGAGAGAGAAGAAGTATGAACGAGATACACTGCCACCGAGAGAGAGAGAGGAGAGGTCACAAAAAGAGAGAGACAGAGAGAGAGAGGAGAGGTCACAAAAAGAGAGAGACAGAGAGAGAGGTTACATAGAAAGAGAGAGACAAATGTCAATCGGTCACACACACACACACACACACACACACACACACACACACACACACACACACAAACACACAACACACACGCAATGCTTCTACAATTGCGGTCGACATGCCTCTGTGTATCTAGCATGTAGGAGCCATGTAGCCTGTGACATCTGTCTACGCCGTGCCATTCGATGCTGTAACTGCGACTGCGAGAATTGGATGTGGTGCTTCCACAGGCCACACCCAAACCAGTCCTGCCCGGTCTGTAGAGGTGGCCACTTACCATAGGCACTTACCACAGGCCATGATTGCTCCTCAAATCTTAGGCAACCCACACACTGACTGGCCTCATGTGCCATTCTAGAGCGATCTGCCCCGGTGGTCACTATTTAGAACCCTGTCAAAACTCCACCAGCCATTTCCTCCCTCCCTCCTCTTGTGTAATACTAGTAACACGTATGAATGAGCATCGTTAAGAGAACAGACAAAGTTGAAGATCTGAGAACAAATGAACAGGAATATAACTCCTCCTTTGCTCTGCCTCCTTTCATAGTGTGCAAGTGACCCGTTATGGCACACTGGGATGTGGGCAGCTCACGCTCAACCACAATCAACATGGCGGGCCTTGTACATGAGAGGCACGGTAAAGGGGGAACTGCTAGAACAAATGAAAGGGGTACCCCAAAGAAAGCAAACGTGAACACAATTAAGGGAAAAAAGAAAAGAAAAGAAAGGGGTTATGCTACAATTGCAAAAGATATGAATGAACTTGAGAGGAGAGAGAGGGAAAGAAGAAGAAGAAGAAAGAAGAGGAAGAAGATGTAAACCAGCAAAGACCAATGATAATTGCCTTCTTCTTCGCCAACCACTCCCTCCACATTGTCTCCTCCCCTCTTATTCAGACAAGAAATAATAATAACAAGCAGGTGCAGCCAAAAAGTCAGGAAGCAACCCCTATGAAGAATCTCACTTCGCTCTTTCTGTCTCTGACTCTATGTTTTCTTTGGTAGTGTATGGCTGGTGCTTTCTGTATCACTGTTTTAGCTCTTGGCGTCTTCTGTCTTTCTAAGTGTTTGTGGAAAGCAGAATATTAAACACCTCCCAACCGAGCCGGTCGAAGCACCTCCCCACCGAGTCGGCCGAAGCACCTCCCCACCACCTCCCCACCGAGC
>BFEA01000049.1:1654689-1668981 GCA_003427395.1 Chara braunii
CCGAAGCACCTCCCACCACCTCCCCATCGAGCCGGCCGAAGCACCTCCCCACCACCTCCCCACGGAGCCGGCCGAAGCACCTCCCCACCGAGCCTGCCGAAGCACCTCCCCACCGAGCCCGTACGTACAGGCGTTCGGGGTCCTGTACGGGGTCCGAACCCGACATCACCGGCCCATACATACTGAGGTCCCTGGGCCGACCTCCGTACGTACTGGCGTTCGGGGTCCGAACCCGACGGCGTTCAGCCCCCGCCAAAAATTATTTCGGGGCCTAAAAGTATTTTTGTTTTTCTGAATTTTGTTTTGTGAGTTCTCTATGACGTGAGGTACTTGCCGGTAAATTTTCAAGTCATTTGGCCCAGCCAAATAGGAATTAAAAATCGCCAAAGATGGCGGTGTCAAAACATTCTCGCCCACATATTTTTTCACTTTTTACTTTTTGTTTTCACTTTAGTTCGGGGTCTTAACAATTTTATTATTTTTTGAAACTTTTTTTGTAGGTTTTGTATTATGTGAAGTACACATCTGTAAGGTTTCAGGGCATTTCTCTATGCCAAAAAAAAATGAAAAATCGCCAAAGATGGCGGTGTCGAAAACATGCTAGCGCAGTCACTAAATTTAATTCTCTTTTTATTTTATTTATTTTTATTATTAGTATTTGTTTTTTGTATTTTATTTTTATTTCAAATTTGGTAAGGAATTCGGATGTTATGCTCAGGCAAATCTTGTTTGATTTATTTTTCTCCATAACATATCTTTTTTACAGATTTTTTTGAGCAATCACGGACAAGTATATTTGAAATTGAATATATGTGCATGTCTACACGTGCGAGAAAGTGATATAGCGAGGAGCTGTTGAAGAATGTATGAGAGGGATAGCATGTGTGCTTGTGCGAGCAAGGGAAATAAAGTGGGTGAGCAGGTGCGGGAGCCGACAGGGGGAGAGGGAAGAGAAAAAGAAAAATGAGGGACTGCGAGAGGGAAGACTACGCAAGTGCGACTAAATTTCTTCGTGTACCTGGTCTTAAATATGGTCAGATTCATTAAACTTTGAGCTTGCGAAAGAATAGTGCGCTCATGGGCAGACTGGTAGATCCTAAGGGTTCTAGAGGGAGTGATCAATGTTACAGCCAAAAGAATGTGAGAGTGTGTGTGGAAAGCATGTGTGACAGTGTATGAGAAAGAGAGAGATAAAGCAGGGCAACAAGATGGCAAACAATGGATTGGTTGCGAAGAATGTCGTGTTCAAGGAGAGAGTTGCAATTATTGAGCATTGTGTTGATTTCAACTCGTCTTCACTCTATTATAATGATCAGCTTTGTGAGATCATGGTATGGAGAAATCCCAAGAATGCGGATTGCAAAAATGGAACGGGGTGTGTCTCTATTTTCGTCCGTTATGTTTGAGAGAATGAACCTCTCAGCACACTGGTTGTAAACCGGGCGTAGTCTAGATTGGAATGATGACAAATAATCAACCACTCACAATTTTTTGCTTAATGGATGTGCCAATAGCTGATCAACTTCGTACTCAATCGAACTTTCTTCAAGAATCATGGGATCATAATGTGCTGCATTGGTGGAACTTCTGCTTTTGAAGTAAGTGATAAGCTATTATTGCTTGTGATGGTCAAGCGCCGAGAGAAGGTTAACGAAAACCCTAATTTTCAGACCACTTGTCATGCCATTTATAAGAAAACCAAAGGGTCATCTTAATCAAACTTGCCGCCAAATCATAGCGAGGAGACCATACCAACTAACTGCAAAATAAAATCCTAAAAAATATAATAAAAAATATATAAAACAGCCAGGCAAAAATGTATTTTCTTGAAATTTCGCCAACACTTCAATTTCAGAAATCTTGAGAAATTTCAGAAATATTAGTAGAGGAAATTCTAATTTTCCAAATGACACAAAAATTGACACACAACAACCTTGAACCAAAACAAGAACAGGCAAAATATTTTGTTCCCTACTCGTTACCCAGGGTCTGAAATTGAGAGTTTCCGTTAACCACTTGTGGACAAGCGCCCTCCTTTTCCTCCCTACTCAAGTGGGCTCAACACGGCGTATGATGGGTTTGTACATGCCATAATAGTCAATGTCGTAGATAGGAAATGCAAACCTTCCAATGTGTGTAGACACCATCAATGGTAATTTGCATGAACGATAAATAATAATGTTCTCTAACAGTCGCATGACATTTTGATCCAATGCTTTGCATCCGATGCCTAGGTACATCCACATGCCCGTTGAGAGTTTTTTATGTATGCATTCCAATGGAACACATCTATTGGGCTTTACCAGCCTGCTTTGTGAATGCGGAGACGAAACTTCGTAGTAATAAAATAAATATGCGCAGCTAACTAAATGCCATAAAGGCTGCGCGTACTCGGGCTTGGTTGGTGGTGAGCTGATATGACGCGGCTTCCGAACCATACGTGAGACTTTCGCCTCATATCGCTCTTCTCAGAATCTATATTGATATTTGCTCACGCCAGAAGTCGCGGGTTCAAATCCCGTTTTTCCCAGGAGGTATGGCTGAGTGGCTGAAGGCACTTAGTGGGAAAGGAAGTGATCGAGCAATTACAACCAGGAGGTGGGCTTGGAAGCAGCCATCCTTTGAAGAAAGCGTATTAACAACAGAATTTAGCGAACGACGTCAAGTATTGCTATGGATTGCTTTTTTTGCATCTTTTGCAGTGAAAGTCGTCATACCTCCCCTTTCCTGATTTGCCAGCCTAGCTAGTCACCAACATTGCCACCATGATCATACCATACATCCAGACCATAGCTTTCTCGTTTTGGTAGTGGCAGTCTTTGCTCAACTCTTTGTCTGCAGAAGGTTGCGCAATCATGCTAACAATTATAACCATGATGATTAAGAGAAATGAGGATTCAATGGAACCAGTGTGTGTGTGTGAGAGGTAAGCCGGTAGAGAGAGCGTAGAGAGAGAGAGAGAGAGAGAGAGAGAACCACGAGGAAAAACGGGTGGTTGAAGCTGGAGGGAAAGACATAGAGATCAGCGAGTGGTGAGTCGGGAAATGATTTATTATATCCTCGAAATCAGTCCTTGGCCCGACCAAATTCGTTTAAACCTGGCTAACTGTGATAGAAAGCAGATGACGAGGTGTTTGGGGTACAAGCATGAGATACCAACCAAGTCATCCAACAGGGATGGGTGAGTGGGAGTGATGCGTGTATACTAGCGTATAGGGAAAGAGAGTGATGGAGAACATATGTGCATGAGAGAGAGAGGAAGAAAGAGGGTGAGCCAACGGGGGGAATAGTAGCGGGAGTGAGAGCGAGAGGGAGTGTACGTGTACGAAGGGAGAGCGGATTAGAGAGAAAAGGAACAATGGATTAAAAGTTACGTCCTGTATCTTTTCGTTCTCCGCCTGAAGAAAAAAAATTATCTTCCTCCTCCTGTGTTTAAACTGGGGGATCGCGCTATGATTGACGAACCAACATTTGAAGACTTGTTTTTCTTCTCCTTTGTTGTTGAACGATCAGGCAGGTCACAAATCACTGCAAGTGTATAATTTGGCAATGTATATTGTCAAGTGTCAGTACCAAATTCATTCTCACTGCCTAATTGGTGAGTAATCCGCACAGGGTCTTAACGGACTACACATAAGGTTAATGACTGGGTGACTTCTATGACCTACTTAAAGGATCATTTTCTTTTCCTTCATTTGGAGAATAATCGAGGTATTGTGCTTGACCAATGAAGGACATGGTTGTGTATCTTTTCATGCTCTAGTGAACTGGCATTATGGTTTTTCCTTATTTGGTAGGTAAAAGGGCAAGGGCAAGGTAAGTTTAGATAAAATGCTCTAGATAGACTGCATAAAAGTTTACTCCGATCAAATCGCGTACCATTACTATGTCCAGATAGAGCGCTCACGGACAATACTTTGGTTGAAGAACTATGAACGGACCTGCCCTTGAATGCAACCCATATTTAACAGCACGCACATTCGAATTTATTTTATATTATTTTATTTATTCGAAAGAGGAACGATGTATGGATGATCAACATCTTGCATCAGATTAGAGCGTGTGAGAGCAACCCTAAAAGAAGGTTGTACCCTGCACTATTTGAAGCATCATCTCTAGGGTTTTACCCAAAATTTCACTAGTACCCTTAAGGCTTGCCCAAGTTTCAACCAGAACCTTGTTTGGAATCACTAATCAGTTGGGTCCTCAAACTCATAAAAGTTACAAACCTGATATGATAGTGAGTGGTCAATGTAATACCCTTGCGGTTTTGATTGTCTTTGGCATCCTTATCATACAATCTGAATCTCAATTTCGCTTTGCAAATTTGATAATCAACAGAGAGCTATTGGACAAGGGTTTTGCGCCGACTCTTATATTTGCGAGCATAAAATTTTTATTTTATTTTGAATTTCTTTTAGAGGTTTATCTGCTAGTGATCTAAGCAGTAAATCTCAAACGGAGGTTAGGCACAAGGAACAGAAACCCAGACCCCTTGTCGATCATTGGAGACCTCGAAAGCGGGCGCAACGGGTCACAAACGATTTAGTTGTCGGCTTCAGCGACAAACAGGGAATTCCCTTTCCGGGTTTCCTCACAGCGGGGCAAGGGCTCCCCGATCCACGAGCACCCTGGCAGCTATACCACCTCACACTGGGTACCCCTACAGATAAGCCCACCTCCTACAACTAAGCCTCATTCACAGACCCATGACCACCCATTCCAGCCAAAACCAGCCAAATAGCCCAGAGTTCTATATAGCTCCTTATTATTCCCACCGTATTGCAGATACAAATATATCACCCCCACTGCATCCCATTCCTCATCTAATTACCCCCCCCCACTGCTCGATCCCATATCCCCAACTACTGTAATACACAACACTAACAAGACACAAAAAACTGCACATCCTGCTCTATCGTAATAGAAAGTACATCACAAGTTGAAGTTGCGATCTAAGAACGAAGCACCGACTCCCCTGAACCCCCAACTTGCCCCCTACTCATCCAGTTATGGGGCGTACTTCTGTAGCACTGGTCCAAATACGAAATTGCTTAACGATATTTTTTTTTTTGTCAAAGATGGGTATGCCCCAGGTTCTTCAAAACTTGTCGAGGTTGCTCCGCGAAGTATGTCTATGCTTATAAGTCCACAAGCAATGCCACCCTCATATTTTCCATCACTCTATTTCTTATCCCATGCGCAGTCACGACCTTTCCTTAACAGATACACTCATTTTATAGTGTTCAAATTGCCTACAACACCGTGATTCTAACTACCTTCGCTGTAAATAATTTATGCTTGCCCACTCTATCCACTACCATTAGTGCCCTTAGTATGACAATAACATCCTCTTCCTCTGTTGCGACCAATGGAGATGACTCGTTTACGGTTGTCGCCCACTGTTTCAAAAACTCGGGCACCACCGAGCATAATACAAAAGATTAGGATAAATTTAATTTGGCCACATCTCGGGCCCGAATATCGCTCCTTTTTATACCGAGATCTCGTTGCTAACCAATGCATTGTGGGGACAACAAGGTGGTAGATCTACAATAGAAGTCCTGCCTGTTTTTAGTCGGGCAAGACCTTTATGACCGTGCATTGCTCCCTTCATCTCTAAGACGTCTATCTGAGGATAAGCAACGAGAGGATCCATTCACTTTTCGTCCATCTATCCCTAAGCCCTGCCGCTATATCTATGCGTGGCTACAAATACCGATAAATCGCCTTAGTCGTGGTTTGTTGTAGTGGGACACGCTTCGTATTATGTTTTTGGAGGGGGAAAAATCATTCTCGAGGGTCCAACACTATAATATTGGGACAGAGGGGCACATACACCTGATGATTATACTTTCCTCCTTTGCAAACTGAAACTTTTTCTATGCTTAGGGGGTCAATCTGACATTTGTGGGGTACCCCGTCCTCCCCAGTCCCCACCAATGGGAGACCCAACCCCTAAAGACCCGATCTGACCAACCCCTTTGTTGCCACTTACCTCCCAGCATCTTAACGCCCTTTAATTCTATACAATATCCGTGGGACAAACTCCTCCTTCCGCCTCACCCGATTCCTTGCTTGCAAGTTATTATTCTTCAATACCCTGATCCACTGCACCGGAATGGCTTCCCACAACTCCCACATTCTTCAAGCCTATTGAACTGTCGAGGTAGATTACTCACCTATCTTCTCATCGGACCTTCAATCCCCTCTCTGGGCATCCCACATGTGCCCACCTTAAACACCCCCTACTTTGCCAATTGTCGTCTGAATGTGCCCACCCTTCCCAACGAAGAGAGCGGATCGCCCTCCACATCATAAATAAACCTGTTGTCAAATAGCAGTTGATTGAAGACTGCATCTGCACACTCTGGACACCTACATTGGAGATGAATCTCCCTTTCCACAACAACAACAAGGTGGATCAGACTGTGTTCCTATGAATGTGGCCTATTATATTGACATTGGTGAAGCAAAGATAAACCACCATTGACAACACTCTCCATGTAAAGGCTAACCACTGGTGTATCACCTCCCACCACGGGTCCTCAACAGTCCTAAAAAATACCCAAAACAACTTTCTGATTTGTAGCGCTACCAGTTGTAACTTCAAGTTGAGGACCCTCAAGCCGCCCTCTTGCTCTTCATAGTAAGTTTTATGGGTCTTTCTGTTACAATGTTAGGTTCAGTTATAGGTGGAGAGGAAGATGATCCTTCGCCCACAGTTTACACTGGAACCATTATGACCTCCTGTGACAACTTTGACTTAGTGACAAAACTTCGACAGGCAGGTAAATTCATACATTAAAGACAATGAATGATTCGTAAAACAATTTAGTTGGCTTTAGCTCACCTATATTGTCTTTCAGTTTATAAATTTTGACTTTGAACTTAATATTTGGGTTAGCTTTCTCATGACAATCTATACTCAGAATCAAGCACATTGGAAAATTCTTCCTCACCAATAAGATTCTCATATAAGTTTATTATTATTGTTTGTATTAAAAAAAACATTTCACTTAATTCAAAGATAACATTTCACTTGATTCACAAATAACATTTTATTTGACTCACGAAGGACATAATGATAATACTTTGGTTTGCTAAGAATGATGCAATTGGCCTGGGTAACTCTCTTACCTTCGTTCCCAAATACAACTTTTAATTTTTTTCTTTGAGATGTAAGATTGGTCTACCCAGGGTTTGACAAAGCACCTACTCGAGTTCGTGCGATCTCTATGAGCATTACAACAGATAGTGGCTAAAGGATAGTGGCACTGAATCTTTGTCGATGACCTATCAAAAAAGATTGAAAGATTAGTTCAGGAACCTAATGTGGATGTGAAAAATAGTCTGGTCATGTATATGTACTTCAACACACTGTCAAAGCATATGCAATCACAGCTGGTTGCACATCATTACAGACACTTCAAACCTCTGGCATTGCAAAGACAGCAAATGACAACACAAATCAGGGGTCGTATTCCAGGGTAGTGAAAGGGGAATACTAGGGTAGGCCCCACAAAAGGGTACTGTTTAGAAAAACTAAGCAAGATCGCCCCTTAGAGGGGTGGCCCCTGAACGGAAGCAAGGGAGGAGAGAGAGGCAGTGGTGAGTCAATGAAGGGAAGCGCACTACTGTAGCAGCCAATAAGGGAGGCGAAAATAGTCGAGGAGAAAAGAAAAAGAATATAGCTTATGGGAAGCCTTTGAAGACAATGGGCATCACCCAAGAAGTTTGGCAGGAAAGGATGGATCAAACCACAAGTACTTGGCCCCACTTGACAAAACTACCGTAGCGACGGCTGTGAGGGTAAAGTATTGGTGGGCGCTGGTGCAATTGATTCCACGAATGCATGAATCTGGCAATTTTGCATGCCCCCCGACCCAAGCACAAACACAGCATCAGTTTTCCCGGCCCCTAAGGTGCCAAGGGCTTACCTGCACACATTCAGTCACTGAGCATCCAACAGGGTGTACATGAGGCCAGGGGGAATTGAACCCATGCTCCCTGATTCCAACTCAGCGTTACCGAACAACGTCGGCCCCCAGGCCGGACAGCGGGTTCTGATCCCGGCGTGCCGGTGGTTTTCATACCGGTTTCGGCGGGAGCGGAGAAAACGTGCTCGACAACGAATGGCGCGTGTGCAATGCCGGGACGTGGATGAGAGTGGGGTGAGAGCGAGAGAGGGAGAGAGAGAAATGTTGGTATTCCCACAGTTCCGCTGCGTGGTCCAGCTTCCGTCAAGCCGCACAAGGCAAGCGGGTGCTGCCATCGCTGAAAGCTGGGGGGCGGACAAGGTTGGACGCGGCGAGCGGCAGCCAGGGCAGGGACTAACGTTGTCGCCGAGCCGCCCGTTTCCTTTTCTCTTCTCTAATCTACCATAGTCTTGAACCTGTGCCCTCGAATCAATCTATCAAGATGATGCTGGCGCAACGGTCTGTTCGGCTGCTGCTGAAGGCCGGACGCGGCGGCGCATTACAGTCGGCCTTTCCCTCGACGAAGCAAGCGTTCGCTACCTCGTCCGCGGCATTGCCTTTGGGAGAACAGCTGGAAGAATTCCGAGGAAAATGGGAGAAGGCTGCGCCGAACCTCGTTTTCCCGACGATCCCGAGCCAATTCATGAAACCCAGACCGGAGGTCCCGGCAGCGATTCCGGATAAGCTCACGTTCAACTTCTTCATGCCGCATGCTCGAGAGATTGACGGAGAACAGGTATGTATGTATGTATGTATATTTGAAGACTACTGTTGTTTTGACTGAATGCGTTCGTAAATCGGGTCCACATGCGCCTTGGAAACGGTCCTGCTGTTAGTTAGTCTTGTGTACATGAGAAGATGAATGAGCGAGCGACTGAACTCCGAGAGGGGTAGTCGGCCCTACCGTAGTATTTACCCCTTCCACGGCCCTCGAACGCAACGCAATTCAACCTCATAATAGTGACAGTATGAAGCCGGAAAGATAGCTTGCGTACATTTATTCGTGATGCGGGTGCGTTGTGTTCGGGGGAAGACGGGCGGCATTAATTACAGAAGATAGATACGAGAGAGTTAGTGTGACTCGCGCCTTTACATGGTGTCCGGACGAACGGCAGAGATGCTGCACGACGAAGGTCCGCACGAATGGCAGGGAGGCTGCACAACGAAGGGGGCGCTGACGTCAGTCTGTGGCTTCTGCTCAGATGCTGGATGTGTGCGTGTCAGCCTCTGGCTCCCTTTCCAATAATGACCGGACAGTATCTGCCTGAGTACCTTTTCCTCTCCAGCTTGCCTCTGGCGGTGACGGACACGTGTCTTCCTTTCAATTCTTCGTCCTCCGTTTCATCATACCGAATAGTTCCTCTCGTCCTTCGGTCTCATTCACACAAACGCAAACGCTCTACAGCCATCGTCGGTCTCGTTGGAGTGCATACCAAATCGAGGGCGACATGTGTGAAAACCGCTCTCAGGCGACGCGTTGATACCCGTGCAAGGATACGAACAGGTGCCGTCAGTCTTCGTACCCTAATTTAAAACATTCAGAAGTGGGCGGCCGTGAGGTGGCAGCCGTGACGTGGCAGTATCGACGTGCAAGTGGTGACGTGGCAGCACCGACGTGCGAGTAGTGACGTGGCAGCACCGACGTGCAACTAGTGACGTGGCAGCACCGACGTGCGAGTAGTGACGTGGCAGCAGTGTAAGAAGCCAGACCGCGCCCCTTCCGCCGGAGGCGCACGGCGAGGCGCGCTCTTTTTCTTCCTTTCATAGATAACATCGCTGTCAGGCTCGGAAGCACGAACGTCAGCATACGGGTATTTTCCTGCATAGAGTGCATTCGTGGGATGTTCGCTTGACCGTCAGCTCACGATATCTATTGGCATTATCAGAAATTATTATCGACAATGTCGTTGACGTGCGTTGATGAGAGAGGCCGCGCGTATGGGTCACATACAGAGGTGAGCAACGGGTACCCACACCCGCACCCACCCACACCCACACCCACCTGACCCACGAGAGGATGGATCAGGTCTAGGTCTGTTTAAGCCAACCTGGGTGTTGGTTGGGAGCAACCCAGCCATTTGTCTGCTGGGTGGGTTCTGAGCGGGTCAGGCATTGGCCTGGGTCATCCAACCCAGAACACCTGCCCGGGGCACCCCCCTCCCACCCACCCACCTACCCGCCCCCCCCCCACAGAAATTGAAAAGGTAAACATTGACCCTCTCTAGTTCCCGAAGAAGAACCAAATGTGCTGTCAGTGGCAGACCTGCTATCCCCCCTCAAAAAGTTGGACCTGGCGGAGTCTGCAGCACTGCACCTCTCTGGCCAGGCGGGCCTCCAGAGCTTCAAGGGTTCTAACTTCCCCGCATGAAAACAAAACCAAACGAATCTGACTGCAAAAGCGGAAAGATTGGCTCGGAAAGATGGATCACTAATATGTCCCATTCTGGACTTTATCGAGTCTTCTGCGCAGTGTAGCTTGCTTTAGGGGCTGACTAGTGTGCACTTGCCCTTGGATGATGGAATGTTATGTTTCCTAAAAATGCTCTGTTGCAATGACACAGTGGCAATGCGAAGTGGTAACCACGTGTGCAATGGGCACGTGTGCACCTGTGGGCGGCTGTGAGCTCCTGAGTGGGCGGGGGATGATGGTTGTGATCGCAAGCTCGGGCGGGTCGGGGTGAGGCCCTTTCTCGGGTGGGGGGGGGTTGTGCAAGGGTTTAAATTTTGAAAAGAAAAGGCGGGCCGGTTGGGTCAATGTGAGGTGAAAAGAAAACTGACTGGGCAAGGGTGGGGAGACTACAAAAATCAGGATGGGTCGAGTGCGGGTGAAGGTAAAACCAAAAATGCTCACGTCTGTTCACATAAGGAGAGAGAGAGAGTTGTGAAGCTCGGGGCGGTGCTTATATGTGGGGCTTGTCATCCAGGATCTTGCTGCCCCCTGTTTTGTTACATTTGGCTGTTCCCTTCCTCTTTTCTTTGCCTCTTTGCCTTCTGGCTGTGTGCAAGTGGGTCGATATGACCCACGAGGGTGGGGGCAGCCGCCGCTCAACCACATCCACGTGGGCGGGCTTGTACGCAAGAGGTTCTGAACAGGGGGAGTTGTAAGTAAGAAGAGAACAAAATGAATTGATATCTTTTTTGTTTTTTGCTTTTTTCGCTTTTGCGCTCTGATAACTCTGTGACGATATATATTAGATATATATATTTGTGACAAGAGAGAGAGAGACACAGAGAGAGAGAGAGAGAGAGAGAGAGAGAGAGAGAGAGAGAGAGGTAATCGGTGAAACTTCCAGGGGATGACTGAAGGAAAACAGCTGGCGCCTAAGCGGGACACAGTAGGCGGGAGGGAGTCGGTGTGCTACCGCTATGTGACGCTTACATGTTCGTAGACCACATGGCGCCTCTTGTGCGCCGTTCGTTTCACAATCTGAGTGCTCTGATCACCTCAACGGCGAAGGAAAAAGGTAATGGGGTGGGATTACAAGAGCGGTCGGCGTTGGGCGGGGAATGCGATTGGTTGGTCCTCGGCGCTGTTTGATCGTCGCACAGTCGCTGTTTCTGGGAGCCCCAGAATTCTCACTCCCTCAATGGCCACGTGGCATGCCCATGAAGTTATGACGGTCGAGTACCCAACCGTCGTCATGTGTGTGTGTGTGTGTGTGTGTGTGTGTGTGTTTGTTTGTGTGTAATATGTGATTGGTTGGTCCTCGGCGCTGTTTGATCGTCACACAGCCTTTGATTTTGGGAGCCCCAGAACTCTCTCCCCCAATGGCCACGTGGCATGCCCATGAAGTCGTGACGGTGTCGAGTACCGAACCGTCGTCATGTGTGTGTGTGTTGTGTGTTTGTGTGTGTGTGTGTGTGTGTGTCGTTTTTTTTTTTTTTTTTCTGTGTGTCGTTTTTAAGCCGAGGGATCGAGATAGTGTTAAGTTTGGAAGGACCAAATTACCCCGGTCAGAATGCACCTGTCGTCTGACAGGCCCAGGTGCGGATCATGCGCTTGCGCATATGCACATCCAGGCGCACTCAAGGGGCTGTCGTAGTTTTGTTGTTTGCGTTTGCAAACCTGAGCGGGCCCCATGGTGGCGACAAATCATTTTCCGTCGAAATGTGTGAGGCTAGATCGCAAAAGTAGCCCGGCCACGATGGCCGGCAATTACCAGGAAATATGTGATGGGGTCCTTTGGATGCGCGATCCTACGCGCGTCGATCCTACGCGCGGCGTCCATGATTAATGAAAATGGTTGGGTTGCTTTCCGACTTTCCACGATGAATCCAGGAGAGTGGTAAGTGTTAGCGATGGGATTTTGAAAGTCAAGAGCGGGCAAAAGAAAGTGTTACAATCCTGCGGTGCCGTATTTTGAGAATATGGTAGAGATTTTACATCTTGCGGGATTGGCTGAGGGCCAGGAAAGAGATCTGTCGTCGCTGATTATTTCGATCTTCATGATGATGGATTCTTGGAGGAGGACAGAGCGGGAGATGAACTAGGAAGGGAAAGGAAAGAAAGTTGCATGTGTTTGCGTGTGTGTGTGTATGCTCGTATGTGTGTTTGTTTGTTTATTTTTGTGTGTGTGCGCAGGAGGGTGGTGATTTGTGTGGGTGTGGCTGTACACGGGGGAGAAGGGTGTTTTGTGTGTGTGTGTGTGTAGGTACACGGGGGATGTCTTGTGTACGTGCGTAATAGTGCGCGGGTAGGAGCAATGCATTTGGTCCTATGTGTTGACGCCCTTGGGCGTTTATTGTACGTTTTGTTTCTCCTTTATTACATGTAATTGCATTCATTTCTTTCATTACAGTAAAATATAATAATAATAATAAGTCGATAATAATAACAATGCTGTACTATTCCTATTGCTGTCTTGTTTACGTGCTCAATGATGTTTCCAGAACGTATGGAAGGAAGGAACTGTTGTCCTTCGTCGGGGCATCCTTCAAATTGGAGCGATACAGAGAAAGAAGATTAATGAATGAGTACCAGTTGGTACACCTATGAACTGTGGAAATACAGATGTGAGCTCGAATCCAGATGGAATTACCGTCTTCACCCGAAAATAACGCCCGGGCGTTATATAAGTAAATTGGTGCCAACTTCGGTGGGGCCCCAAAATTGAAGCGGTGTGCTTGTACTTTGTTAAATTCAAGGTGTGTGCTTGTACTTTGCTCTAGATTACTGTCACATTCCGGATCGGACGGTCTATCGACCGTCACAAGGCCCGGCGCTAAGTCCCGCATACACCGTTGAACAAGTTCAACGTTGAACTAGCTCAACGTTGAACTAGCTCAACGTGTGCGACCCCACGCGACGTCTGAGATACATCCGGAGCTGCACATCCAGCGGTTGTTGTCTAGATTACTGTCACATCCCGGATCGGACGGTCTATGGACCGTCACAAGGCCCAGCGCTAAGTCCCACATACACCGTTGAACCAGTTCAACGTTGAACTAGCTCAACGTGTGTGACCCCACGCGACGTCTGAGATGCATCCGGAGCTGCACATCCAGCGGTTGTTGCCAGGTGTATAAAATATACAGACTTTCGTTTTTGTTTCTTGGTTCAAGAAAGGTGCTGAAAAATTCTTCCGCGCGAATACAAAGGCCCCTACCCTGCCCATCTTCCGTTGAACTACATACCCCAGTTGGAGTGGGGTATGGGTTCAACGGTGCTTGTGCCATCATGACCTTCTGTGGGAGGACACTCTGACAGCCGTGGGAGGACACTCTGACATTCTGTGGGAGGACACTCTGACATCCATGGAAGGACACTCTGACAGAGTGTTCATGCTGTGTTTGGCTGTGCAGCCCCAAACTCGTGTCTGCTCAGGCACCAAGCCAGGAGTACTGTCTACGTTCATTTCATGTTGTAGCGAGTCCCTGTCTCCGACGTTGCGTAGTATGCGGAGTCTTTCACTGAGGATTGCTGTATTTTCCATTTTAATTCTGAGAAAATACGGACAAAGATTTCAGTAGCATTTGGTTATTCATTGTTTTTTGGGAAATAGGGGGAAAAAAGCTTTCAGCAGCATTTTTCTTTTTTTCTGCCTTTGTTTCGAGTTTTTAAGTCGCAAAAAACGTGTCTCACCGTTGCGTTGAGCTAGTTCAAAGGTGCATGTGGGACTTGGCCCCCGGATGCGAACGTTTTTTAATATTAAGAATGTACAAGGACGATGACAAAAACATTTTGCGAAACACCCCAGCCATCAGTTGGACCCCATGCCCAACTTTGCAAAATGCCCCCGCAGTTGCCAAGTTTTCGTAGGTGCAATTGCAAAAGGCCAAGCGAATTTGCACATGTCAGCCCAAAAGGCCATTT
>BFEA01000049.1:1678802-1720715 GCA_003427395.1 Chara braunii
TCTCTCTGCCTACGGTTTACCGGGCAGTTCTGTTTGTGACGATATATATCGTCACAAACAGAACTGCCCGGTAAACCGTAGGCAGAGAGGGAGAACAGGACAACAAACGAGGGGCTGTGACAAACTGTTTTGGTGAAACTCCTCATATATATATCATCATATATATATAAACAGTTTGTCACAGCCCCTCGTTTGTTGTCCTCTTCTCTCTCTCTGCCTACGGTTTACCGGGCAGTTCTGTTTGTGACGATATATATGTATATATATATTTGTCACAGCCCCTCGTTTGTTGTCCTCTTCCCCTTCTGCCTACAGTTTACCGGGCAGCTCTGTTTGATGATATATATATACAGAGCTGCCCAGCAAGCCGAAGGCAGAGAGGGAAAAAAAGGACAACGAACGAGGGGCTGTGAGAAACTGTTTCGTTGGAGTTTCACCGACTCGTCAGGAGGCTGAACGCTCTACAGTCTGCAGAGTCCCGTAACTAATAACACTAACCCCGATTGTGGTTAAGCATCAACTACTGCCCAATATATATGTGAATGTTATTGATTGAAACCTACGCTATACAGAATTTATTGATTGAAACCCATGATACCACGCCAGCGTGTCACACTAGGACACAGCCCGGGGCGGGGCGCCGGGGCGGGGCGGGGCGGGGCGGGGGGGGGGGGGGGGGGGGGGGGGGGGGGGGTGGGGGTGGGGGAGGGGTGACTGGTGCAGGGGGAGGAAGTTTGGAGGCAGGGCAGAGGAGGCACGGTGGTGACTGCAGAGAGAGAGAGAGAGAGAGAACAGCAAAATCATCACAGTGTCAGAAGTAGGTTGCAGACTTTGCAAATGACGACGACCTGCCTAGCATATTGAGCCGCAACTTTTGGAGGCACTTGACAATCCATAGTTAGTTATGTGATCCGAAGTCTGAGACTCTCAGCAACTCCTAGCTCAGTTAGCATTTGCAGAATGGGGATATCATGCAAGGTATGCAGTGCAAGTTAAAACAGAGGATGAGGCCACATGCCCTCTATCCTCGGTGGGTGGATGGGAGGTCTGGCGTGAGACCTCGTATCCTATGTCACCTTGCGAAGTACTACCCATATATGTGCCTGCCCACAACTACTGAAATCACAGCAGCAATCAACCAACTCCAATCACTTGTAGATGCACACGGAGAATAGGATCGAAGAGAGAATAAAGTTCAATAAACCAATGCCTCTGCTCCCCTACAAACTCCCAAAGGCCATCTGCAAATTATGACCCCTGTGCAGTTGGGTATTGAGTCCCACTGTCCTCTGCGGAGCAACAAGCAGAAAACCTCCTAAGAATAGTGTCCAACTTCCCTCTGTCAGTCTCTGTCCTGGTATCTCTCGACCATAGACTTCTTCCTAGGCTGCGACCGCCATGTGACAAGAACTTGCTGTCTTTCTTCCCCTATGTCTGTCCACTGCCCTCGGGGGCAACTCCCTTAAACACCATAGCCTGGTAGCTTGCAGCAGCATGACGTGCAAGGCATAAGTCTTCAAACAAGCAGTGGTCAAGCTGTAAGTTTTAGAACAGCCTAGCGACGCCCCACCTAATGTGTGTGTCTGACTGAACTACTGACAGGCTTTTGTAGAAATGTGGCCACCCACTTGCTCAGCCGATGGTTACGAGTCCTGGACGAAGGTCAGGCCCATTTGTTGGGCCAGGAGGCCAGTTCGACTTCTTCCCATGCTGGTACCAAGCAATTTCCCCAGCCAGAGGCCATGCAATTTTGACAGGCGGTGCCATGTGGTTTCCAAGGCACCTTGCTGGCCATTTTAGGCCTACGAGTGTGACCATTTTGCAGGCGGCAGGTGAACTCCGAGGTATTTTACTCGTCTGATTCCATCACAATTCGAAGTCAGGTCTGTGTTTCAACTTTCAAAAGTCGATAGGTATACCAACCGAGCTAGGTCAGTCGATAGCGTAGCCATTGTTGCTGAATTGTCCTGAGGTCATTTGCAGAAAATAGGATGGAAGGACAAATGATTCAAACCGCGAAATAACGAGGAAATTGGAGATCTCACCAAAGCACGCAAACATAGAATATTTGCAAATATGGTACACAGTGGTCCTGCAAAATAATGGGTTCTTGCAGGTCTACTGTCAGGCAGGGAATGCGTTGCCTGCCTTGATGAGACCAGAGGGCAGCTGGTTGAACCAAATACGGTAATGTGTGCACGCTGAGACAAGGACCTGCAGGATGTGAACTGAGGATTACCCTTTTGATGCATGTGTGAAAGCAGCGTTTGGCAACATATTGTCACTTCTTCTTCCTCTCCTTCTTCGTCTTCCTCTCCTCCTTCGTCTTCCTCTCCTTCTTCGTCTTCCTCGCCTTCTCCCTTCTGCTTCTCCTTCTTCTCCTTCTTGTTCTTCCTCCTCCTCTTCCTCCTCTTCCTCCTTGTCCTCCTCTTCCTCCTCTTCTCCTTCTCCTTCTTTTTCTCCTTCTTCTTCATCCTCCTCTTCCTCCTCTCCCTCTTCCTCTTCATCTTCCTCTTCTTTCTTCTTCTTCTTCTTCTCCTCCTCCTACTCCTGCTTTCTTTTGAAGAAAGCATGCATGTGCAGGGGTACGTAGCCTCTGAGAGATGGTTTGCTTGTAATCTCGGGTTGGCGTGCTTTCTGTGCAGGTTGATATGGTTATTCTTCCAGCAACCACGGGGCAGATGGGTGTGTTGCCAGGACATGTCCCCACTGTTGCCCAGCTTCGGCCAGGCGTGCTTTCAGTACATGAGGGTAAAGAGACGAAGCAGTACTTCGTTAGCAGCGGATTTGCGTTCATCCATGCAAACTCGACCACTGACGTCTGCGCCATTGAGGCTGTGCCCCTGGAGGATCTCAATCCGGAGGCTGTGAAGTCTGGTCTGGCCTTTTACACAGAACAAGTGAACCGCGCATCAACTGAGTTAGAAAAGGCAGAGGCAGAGATTGGTGTCGAAGTCCACAGTGCAATGAGCGGGGCGCTCGGATTGTAGCATTGCCTTGACTTGATTGGTACGGACAGGCGTGCATTTCATCCGTGCTCCAGTCCTTCAGTGTGCAACAGGGAGCCCCCCAATGTCCGGCTGCAGATATAAGCCTGCTGGGGTGAGAGGAGCTAGAGAGGAGGGAAGGGAGAGGGTTTCCAACGTAACACAAGAGAGCCCGAAATGCAGCATCAACAAAGTGCAAGGCATCTTTCGTGGTTGATGTGGCGGCATGTGCACTCCATCTTTTCTCTGCCTTTCCTGGTCGAGCAGTCTGTCTGTGGGCCTGGGTTTCAAACTACGTCGATTTCTCTCCCCCAGTGCATTTCTCTGCCTTTCCTGGATGAGCCCGAACCCCTGTTGCTAGCTCGTCCTCTTCCCCAGTGCTTTGTTTTGCTATTAGCTGATTGTGGAGTCTGCGCATTCTCATGTTTATGCTTTTCCCTGTTGCAGTTATTTCCTCTTCACGTATCTTCTCTGCATCCCTGTCTCGCAATGCGATATTTCCTGTTCATGTCTTCTCCAGACTGTTGCTCCCCGACAGTCCCTGTGCAGTAAACGGGTGCGTTGTCTATTGCAGCCCAGATATTCCCCCAACCTTATGACATGACCAGTGAATGAAGGGCATTTTTCCTTCAATTTCAGGATGCGACTACTTTCTTGGTCTTGATGTAAATCACTCGTTTTGGTGCAAACCAGTTGAGATGTGTTATCAGCTGTTTCTCTGCTGGGCTCAAGATTGAGCTTCTCCAATGTGCGTGTCTTTTATGGTGTTTCAGGGCTGAATTCAAGCCATTCACAGACGAGAGGCCTGAGGTCTTTGATTTGCATGTAAAGACCTGGATTGATGTGCTGTGTGTGATTTCGTGAAGTTGTGTGTGCCTTTCCATCGTCCGGTTTGCAGTAGCCTTTGTTCTTGGCCTTTTTCTTTTTTGTATTTCGGGTTGTCAGGCTCTGATTACGGTCGTCTGGTAGTCCAAGCATCGCACACCCTATACTCTCCTGGTCCCACCCTTTTGTTGGCGGCTCATAGTGTTCAGGTAGTGTCGATTGATTTGGATGGAAGTGTTTATGTCAACCAGGATTCGAACTCTTGATCTGGTTATCAACAGCTACCAATGTGCACCGTTCAGCCATGGGACTGGATCAGATGTGCTTTTAAATTTTGTACGTTTTGCCAGACGCCCTATGTATGTTTGTTTTCCCTATTTGCTGCAGGCATTGTTTCCTACTGCTGCTGGTGTTAAAACACCAGTACCTACCGCATTTTTCGTACCGCCCGGCCTGGAATGAATTTGGACCGGAGGGGCAGGCCGGTTCGGCTTCCACGTTAACGGCCGCTCCAACCGGTAGGTACTGGTGGTTTAAAGTGGTAATATGGGTGATTGATTGTACAGAGGGGCACAGGCTTGAGGAGTGTGCTGTGCTGCTGGGGGATGAAAGGAAGGACCCCTTGGGCCTGGCTCAGAAATGGCGATATTGATTGGTTCTAGCACTGCACACAGGCAGATTCTTACAGCTGCTATGCCTGAACTGTGCATGCCTTTCTTCTAATGTCTGCATGCTTGAATGGTTGCTAGCAGGCAGGCTGAAGTGCAGTTGTTCCCCGCCTCCAGAATCCATCTACTGTTGGGATGGAAGCAGCGGTTGTATATTTATTTATCTTGGGAAGTATCTCCCATAGCAGCAGAATGGTCTGTCACCCGTGCACTAACACGTTATCACCAAGTTTGATTATGAATGCAGTAAGAGTATGCATGCTCACACTAGGCAATTATAATTACAGAATAACAAAATCAGTGGCCAGCCGGATCGAGTCCTCCTTCGAGAAGGACTCAGTATAGCCACTGATTTGCGATTCTGCAATTACGAGGGCCTACCAGCTTCTCACCCGAATACAACGTTCATTGTAGCTGTATTTGGGGCAACTTTCGGACCGCGTGTGGCGATAATGACCGGGCATTTTGTTCGGGTGAAGATGTGCGAGTATGCGAGCATCATCATGATCTCCCTCATCCATCCAACGAATACCCAAGGCACTACCAACATCTTCCAACAGCCGGCAAGGTATTTTGGAGACACTTTACTTTCACTTTGATCTAACTGCGCCCACCCATTACCACAAGCATCCTTCCCTATCGGTGTACGTTTGCATTTCAGGTACGGTCCTCAGAAGTTCCAAAAATACACTTGAATTCGGGTATAAGACACACATGGGCTCTACAGTTTTCTCGAACTCCTGGTCAACACTCGCAGACTGGGAAGAGCGCAGATTGACGGGTCTATTACATTTTCATACGAGGGACATGTATTCCATTCCCATCAAGGGAAATTTTGCATGGGTGGAGTTGAATTCATGTCCGATGCCCTCTCAATGCAATCCCTTTTGTCTTTAGTTGTGAAGCCTGCTCTCCACAAACTGACAAAGGCTTTTACCTTCAGTTTTTGTTTGGAAATTGTCCAATCCTCCTTGCATTCCTCCATTCCACTTGGTATTTCATGCCATCCTGCTTATTGTGTCTGTAAGCTCAGGCCTCTCAGGGAGTCTGTAAAACCAGTCGTCGTTAAATGATAGGTGGTCTATCAAGTGAAGACAATGGATCTCAGGGATGGCTGATCTGCCGTTCACGGCATCTTTCAGAGCTTGTTCAGGTCGAAACAGCGGGGAAATCACCTCAACCACGCCTTGTTCTCTCTAACCCAGTCAGGAACCCAAAGGATTGAGGACAACATAAAGTCCTGATATAGAACGATAACAAGTATTTCACTGACTAAAATAGGTAATGAGATGGTTGCAGACACCTGAGAATAGAATAATTATTGCACAATTTTTTGTCTTAAAAAATGAATGGTTAAGGGACTCCGTCCTGTCATGATATGTTTATGAACACATTTCGATATATAGCTTCAGTACACGAGGAAAAATCATTCATGGATTTGATTACAACACTTTGTGCGCCCAGTGTCCCAGTATAATAATTGCATTGAAGGTGGTTGGTCCAGGAGGCAGCGTACGAGAGAGGTCCGTGGACCTCTCACACATGCAATCATTTTGCTCTTGTTTTTTGTTCTTTGACAGGGACCTTCCTTGACTCTTGCCCAGTGCAGCCGCCAGGACAACCAAGGGGTTGAAACTTTTATGTTAATAACCCTCTCCTCCAGTCCACTGTTTCAACGTAAATTAGAGTGGTGTGGAGAAACCTTTTGTATAAGAAGGGTCCATGCAACTATGCGCAATATGTTCTCCCCGAACCAAATGAGAGGGAGATTGAACCACCGCTCCCTCCAACGGCAACAAATTTGGGGGACCGGTAGCAAGGGTTGAAAAACCGACATCCACCGCTCCCTCCAACGGCAACGAATTTGGGGGACTGGTAGCAAGGGTTGAAAAACCGACATAGTGGGAAAAGTTGAAAAACTGGTAGCACAATTCGAAAAAACCGACATAGTGGCAAAAATTGAAAATGTGTTGAATTATCTACACAATTTGTTTTGTGACAGTGGCACTGGTCTATAAAGATAGGTATAACAAGTGACTCTCACCCATGCCCACGAAATGGAATCGTACCAGTTATTACAGCAAGCACAACATGATCTTCATCAAGGCACCGTGCTCAAGATTACAATATCCAAAGACACTCTCATCCATAGCGATGAAATGGAATCGCACCAAAGTTTACAGCAAGCGCAACATGATCTTCATCGCGATACGGTGCTCAAGATTACAACATCCAAAGACTACACATGTATTATCTATTTTTGGTTCACCTAGGCCACCATTACACCACATATGGAGCCGGTGAGATGTCCCAATTGTATAAATATTAGGTGAGGGGTTACTGGCATAGACCAGACATGGAGTGGGTGAGATTTCACAATCGTATGAATATTTGGTTAGGGGGTACTGACATCTTTATTGAACCGGATTTTGACTGATTAGCCATGTTGTTGAATGCATCGGGCCAAAGTGCACAAGTGAGGTATAAGGGCCCTCCCAACTGCGCCGCGTAGGAATTTTGTCTTTTGCGCACGCAAAACGTAAAGATTATGATTTATACTTCTCACAAGTCTCTTCGATAGGGTATGGTGTCATGAGGTATTACTTACCTCAAATTGTGAGAGTTGTCACCATGTCTAGGTGGGTGTGTCCCCACCGAGCTATTGATCCACATGAGGTGACTTCGTGGTATAATCAGAGGTGGAGTAGCTGAGGGCGTGTCTCGTACGTTGTAGCACATATGGTAAGCGTGGCTAATGCCCAAATTAAACGTGCACGTAAACTGCCACTTGTGGCGCTAATCTCCTAAATGTGGTCCAACGCTGATCGACCAGGACGATTAATATAACCACATGACCCAATTTTCCTTTAGTCCAAACCTATAGGAGCATGCTTAGTCTTTTTGCTTCCAGTAACTTATTATTGCATAGTACTTGCATCATAAATTGCATGGGTTAATATACCTACAGCGATGATGCAGAAATGACACCATGCCACTTAGATATGTGAAGCCCCATAGTTTTTAGTTAAGTCGATGCATTATGCGAAACTCATAATCACGCACTCCTTCGTGGATCTTATGGTTGCGCACAATACTTGAGTGTTGACTAAAAAGTATTACAGGGGTTATATCCTTGGACTATCTGCGATGGTTGAGACTGATGGGATACCCTCATCTTAAAAGTGAATTTGTAGGCTGGACGTGGACTTTGAATTATGCTCGCGGACCTAACCGCCGAACCGTTAAATCAACAAGCAAACCCGTCAACCCACTTATACCTCTTCTCTAACCCTGTTAGATTAGAGTCAGATGCAAGTCGACAAGGATCCCTCTCGACCCAGCAAGGTTTACGCAACACACTTGATTGTTTGTGGACACATATAACAAAAGGGAAAAAATTATCTAGGCAAGAGGATTTGTATAACACTCGTTAGTGAATCTCACTGCCACAAATGTGGCTTGTCCATCAATGCGACATACTTAAACATGCGTCTTAAATCAATTCAAATTTTCCAACATACCTGCACAGACATGCACCTCAGCCACAACAACGGGCTGTGCACTGCGGGGATATATATATCGTCAAACAAAACTGCCCTTAATATATAAGTATATATGTATTATTTTAAAGAAACTGACGACCTCTAAATAGCGGTCATCCTGACGGCGTGGCACAAATTGCGTGATCTACCTTTCAACAACGTCCTATAAAATCATAAAAGGGTAACACTAATAAACATATATATCAATGTTTAATCTTTGTGAAACAAGATACATCATGTGAACTATTCCTTTTCATGCAACAATGCATAATATGATGCATGTAACTAGGCGAAGAGGGGTGAATGATGCAAAACAGAAAAAGAATTATGACGTAAAAAATACAATGATGGATGCGGAGGATATAATAAAAAAAGATTACAATAAATATACCAGCGACGAAGAAGCCGATGCAACAATCAAAGATGAAAAAATGGATAAGAAAACCAAGGAGGAGGAGAAAAAGAAGACGAAGAAGAAGGGGAAGAAGATTAAGACTAATAAAGTATCACCAAAAGAAAGTTTGAGGTTGCTAATATGATGAATTAAAATAAGGTCATATTGATGCAATCCGGGGGCGAATCGCTCTGTGACTCTCCCGTGTGAGATGTCCTTAAATCATTTTGTCAAACGTCATGAAAGCATTCATTCCACGAGATCTTCCTCGATCTAAAAAAAAGGTCCAGTTATGGGCATATTTTAACGATACCTCTTAATGAAGTTACAATCGTAAACAACGTGATGACTCCTCCAAGGGACGAGGAAGGTACATGACACAAGTGCATAAGTAACAGTGATGAGTGCTCGAATGGACAACATCGGTATGGCCTTGTTCATCAGTAGTGAGACGTGGATTCGCTGCTCAGCAAACCCAGTTCAGTGTTGTATTGGGAAAAACTTCGGGAGTACGTCGATATTTACAATCGTGCGAACTGATAGCGCAAATAAGGAAATTGTCAAGCTTGCTTGTTCAATAGGCCGAGATACGTGGGTAAAGCAGCATATATTTCATAAAATTTCAACACATGAATGATGGTACTAATCATCCATATCATTATGTGACTATGTTCATGTTCCTTTCATGGGGTATAACCCAATTAGGTTAATTGTTTCAGAACGGACCGTTTTGACCTTTCTTACAAAAGTTCGGACCATCTATACCACTCTAGATGGTGATCGGATTGCAGACATGCATTACACTTGAATCAAATATGAAAAAAATAAAAGAAAAAAAGAACTTATTTTGAAAAAATTACATCGGACTTTGAAAGTATCACTATGAATCTGAAGTAGAGCTTGGTAAATTGTACATTAAGTAATTGCAATCCCTTTAGAGCCTTACATATCGTCCCTCCTTCAAGTTAATACAAAGGAGGGTTTGGGGTTGAACTGCCCTTAACCCTCAAGTCAGTTTCTGCATGCATCGAGGTATTCATTGAAGTGACATGTTAAAATCCGCATAAGAGATACAATTTCTCTTCAGGAAATGAATACAATTAGCAAGAAACAACACACCTCAACCCTGTGTATGTGTGTGTGTGCATTAACGATAACCCATAATACGCAACTATATTACAACCATTCAATCATAGGCTAATGCGTGCATCCAAACTCATATTCTTTATCATCAGGAGTTGTAATGAAATCAGTTTGATGATATCGTTTTGAACGTAACCACGCTTCCTTATTCTTTATCCTGTTGACTTTGTATGGGCGATATGCTATTAGACATTAACATAGGCTAACATAACTATTCCCTAAAGATCCGCATGCATGCATGCAAATACATAAAGGAAAGAAGCGTGAAATACCTAAGAATATAACGCAAAAGAATATAGAACCCAAGAAAGAAAAGAACAACAGTAATGATGAACTATTTTGTCTGACTCATGAGGAGGTTGGACCCTTGACAACCTACAATATTCCTTCACAATGCTTTGAGTCATAACCAAGCTCCATACCATGTCGTGGATGGGCAAAAATAAAAATACATGCAGGGTAATATAGGCAAGGTAACATAAGGTAGACAACCACTAAGGAAAGCGAGCGGGGGAGCATGAGATAAGGTAGAAAGGCAAGGCACGATAATCATCAAGACAGCGAGGTCGCCAGGGAACAAGGTAGCACGGTAGTAAGGCAGCAAAGCACCGAGGCGAGTGGGCTACAGCACAACAAGGCGGCGGATGGACTCATATAAGGCAACACATAGTATGACAATTGACGCAATGCAAGCAACTGAATGCAACAAAGTGTCAACGTAAGGTGGGAGAAAGCATGTAAATGGCCAGGTAAGGCGTGCGAACAGTATTGCAATGCACGTAAATGACAAGGCAAGGCAAGGTAAAACAAATAATTGGCAAAACAAGAAAAAACAAGTGAACAACAAGATAAGGTAAGGCAATGAAAGTAAACAACAAGAGCACCAAGGAAAGACAAGTAAATGATAACGCAAAGCGACCTAATGGTACGACAAGGCAAGTGAACGACATTGCGACAAGCCTAAGTGAGTCAAGTCAATGACAAGGCAAGGTGTAGAAAGTGAATGGTAAGGCGAGGCAAGGCTAGACAAGTGAATGTTAAGGCAACACAAGTGAATGTTAAGGCATGACGAGACAATACAAAGCAAGGTAAGGCAGGTGGACAATAACGCAAAGCAAAAGAGTAAGTGAACGACAAGGAGAGACAACACAAGATCAGGTAAGTAAACGACAAGGCAAGGCAAGGCGAGGCATTGCAAGGCAAAGGCGAATGATTGATAAGGTAAGCGAACGACAAGGCAAGAAAGGCAAAACAACGAAACAACAAGGCAAGGCAACACACAGTAAGTGAATGGCGAGGCAAGGCATGGCAAGGCAAAGCACAAGAAGGCAAACGAACATTAGAGCATGGTAAGGCGAGTGACTCCAATTCATCAAATCACTTGTCGAGAAGACCTTACCTAAGTGGTACCTCAAAGAGGTTTCTGACCCACTCAGTCTTCTAGATCAAGTAGGTTTTATCCCATTCTTTTTCAAAACTAAACCTTGGTGAACATCCTGTTTCAGAAGGGTCAATGCTTTAAATGAGGTGGTGTTTCAGTGCTAGTTTTAAAAACTGGCAGCCGCGCTTCACGGCACCACAGTTGAAACGTATGCGACAAGGTTGGAGCAATTTCCCTTACAAGTTACAAAGGTATTTGTTCGTATTTTTGAATGCCATACAAGCATCAGTTATACATATTTTATCTAAGCTTCATCAGTTGGCATGCAAGACCGACAGGTGACTAAGCCTAGAGTATGGCTAGCACGCATGCGCTTTAGTTGGCATGAAGGGTTAATATAAGGCACTGGGTCCAGCGTCCCAATTACAGAAAACGGAGCAAATTATGAATTGTAGTTGACGGGCAGCATTAATTGCCCTCAAATGAGGGGATTACCTGCTCATCAGACTGCACGCTGGCGGCTAACCTTTCAGTAAATCTACAAAGAGTAAGCCTCCAAACCCCTCCAATCCAAAAACTCCCAACTGTTCCACGCTGAGCCTGCACACGGGCCCCATTTGAGGGGCCCAACGGTTGCTGAGGCCCCCCCAGGCTGCGTACCATCCAGCACCTGCCCTGGAGGCCCACGGCGGCCCTCCAGGCCCTAGGTAGCACACTAGGTAGATAGGCTTATTTTACTTACCTTTTTTTTTGTGTGTGTGCTGTCTTATTTTTGTCTGTTCAGGCACCGCTTCGGACTGGCAGCCCCAAGGCCGGACCTTGGGACTGGGTACACCGGAGGCAGGCCCGAAACGAGGCTAGGCGCATTTTGGCGCCAAACCGGTAGGTACAGGCGTCGTTTCAGGCCTGCAGGACCCAAGACGACACCTTGGGCTAGGTGTACCGGTAGGAGGCCGTTTTTAGGCCAGGTGCATTTTTGCGCCATGCTGCATCAGCAGCGAGGTCTAGATGTCCGGTAGGGACCCAGACCACCTGGGCTGTTTTCTGAGGCCAGCACCAGGTAGGCCCAGCCGCCCAGCGCTACAAGTAGCTGGGCCAGGGCTGGGCAAGGGACAATTCGAGTAGCTCACTTCTCGGCGACACGCTGCTGGTGAGGAGAGCGCTATGCTGCGCTAGGCTGCGGAGTAGAGAGTAGGGAAATAGAGGAGATAGGAAGTGGCGGAGGCCATACCAGCAGTCGGCGAGCTTACCTAGCGCCATAGCTGGGCTCCACGCGGTACCTGCACACGACGACGGACACAGTCAGTACGGTAGCAGCGACCTGCAGGTTAGATAGCGAGGAGGACTTCATCTTCTTCTCTCCCGCCTCCATCTCTCTCTCTCTCTCTCTCCCTCTCTCTCTCTCCCTCTCTCTCTCTCTCTCTCTCTCTCTCTCTCCCCCTCTCTCTCTCTCTCTCTCTCCTTCCTCCTCTTTCTCATCTTCTTCTTCGAATCTGAGAGTGTGAGAGGTTATCAGTAGGGATTCAGGCAGAGGTTACACTGGGCGCATTGCCCAGGATCTGATTCGACATTTCTGGGGCAGACATTGATTGGACACTCGGCAAGGGACTATTTTGCTATTGCGATCTTGGTCTGCTCCCTCGCCTCCTTCCTCCTCGTCTCGTCCCTCCCCCATCTCTCATCCGTGGTATCTCCCCATGTACGTGTGCGAAGGAGGGACCTTTCTTCCATGATTGCGATCCCTCCTCCCTCTCTCTCACGTGTGATGTGTGATGGATGTCGGGTCAGTCCAGATCAGATCAGATCTTCTCCTTAAGTCTTCCACTGCGCCATTTTGTGCCTTCTTGTATGTATTCGGAATGTACATTGCTTGTTGATGCTACGCTGACCTCACATTGTCCATTTCAGTCCTTTTCATCACCGAGCGGATTCTTGGCTCCCTGCGCATTGTCCCAGTGGGCATGCGTCAGTTTTGGTATCGGAGCCACACTTGTGAATCAGGACAACCTGATCTGACACAAGCGCGGACACAACCCAAGGTTGATTGGGTAAGTATTGATTGATTGATTGATTGATTGATTGATTGATTGGTTGATAAGGACACACTAATTGGTCCCCCAAATCGCAGATTCTGACCTAACTGCCGAAATCGATTTTTTTTTCTCGTCTGAATTGCATTTTCCCGCTATTTTTCTTTTTTGGAAGAAAATCGCCGTAGCAAAGCATCTGAAATTCTCGTTTTTCACCATTTTTTTTCTAAATTTCAAAATTTCGTTGCTGGAATACTGTTCTTTCGATTCATATGTCCTTCTGCGATTCCCCGATATTTCAAAAAAAATCCGCGAATGTTTTTTATGAATTCGTCATTTCGAAGTTTTTTGAAATATTTTCTGAAGTTCGAAATTTCAAATCCGGAATTTTTTTTCAAAGTTTCGATTATATCCCGCTACGAAATTCCCGTTATTCCGAAATTCCCGTTATTTCGAAATTCCGAATTTTTTTTTTTTGAAATTCATTCTTTTATTATTTCGAATTTTGGGAAATCTCCCCTGCGTTCTATTTCTTTTTCACGCATTCTGGGGGCAACCGACATTGGCCGTCAATCTGAGTTTCGAAAATTATTCTTTTCGGGAAAATTCCCCTTGCAGTGTTTCTTTTCAAACTGCGGATACTCTCACCTAAATAATTCCGAATTTTTTTGGTATTTCGGAATTTTTTGGACCTGCGGAAATATGTATTTTTTTTCTATTTTTGCAGTTCAGTTGCTCCCATCATCTCCATTGGGTATTTTGATTCATTCGCAGTCTGAAATTCAATTTTTTTTTTCTTTTTTTCAAATCAACTGCTGAGGGGATACTTGAGGGGCCCACCGAACTTGAAAATTCGAATTTTTTTCTTTTCTTCGAAATTTTTGCAAAAGTTCCAAAAAAAAAAATCTTGATTCGTGGCTCCATATCTGGGCGACCCATTCCATTGCCCACGCCCCTTCTCCCCACCCCTACTCTTCATCCCTTCTCCGTCCTCTTACCTGCAGTTGCAGACCGGGTAAGTCCTCACTTCAGCAGACCACGTCAGGGACACGAAGCGCATGACCATACTTACTCGCTCGCAGACAGCAACGATGGATCAGAAAGCAGGCGAGTCTGACGAGGGCTATGAGGCACGGTTGGCGGCCATCATAGCCGAAAGCAAGCAATGGGCCGAAGCAGCAGCAGCAACATGGAAGAAGAAAGAGGCAGAGGCAGAGAGACTGCGTCTTCTGGCCGAAGAACAGCGACAGAAGCACGCAACAGCAGCAGCCAAGGCCGCTGATGAAGAACGTGTGCGGCGATGCGAAGTTATATTCAGGGAGGAAGGTGCATTACATGCACGGGCCAAGGACTGGCAGAGGGAGGCCGAGAGCGGCGAATCCGTGGACTACGGGAGCAAGGTATCTCAGTTGCTCAACCGCGTCACAGACCTCCTTGCGACTTGTATCGCGCAACAGGAGGACATCCACTCCCTCGACCACACCAACAAGGTGTTACAGCAGTCGGTGGACAAGATGCTCAAGCGCATACAGCAGCTGGCGCAGCAGGTGGCCACTACCAACACCAGCATCGCCCCCTCCGATCTCATCGACCGCATGAATATCTTGGAGATAGACGTGGGAACACTTAAGAATGGGGCACAACAGCTGCAGCAACAAGTTTCTGCAGCGGCCGGCCCTAGCACAATGACACGCGAAACTATTGCCAAGTTCGATGGGCTCCCGATCTTCTGTGATGCATCGAAGACCGACCCCATCCAATGGTGGCGCCAGTTTGAACTCAAGCTGGACATCCACCACGTCATCGACGCGAACCGGCATGCATATTTGTACTCCCGCTCAGGAGGCGCGTGTCAGGCATGGTTGGAAAACATGCTGTCCGCACATGCATGTACAATCACTGAGTTGCGCAAATACATCACCTGGGCAGATCTCACGGCGACATGGAAGAAGCGTTTCCAAGTAGAACCGCCCGAGCACCAGGCAATGGACAAGCTACTGACGTTTTTGCAGAACAACATGCCAAGCGGAGACTGGATATCCGAGTTCCAATGGCTGGCAAGCACGCCCAAGTTGCCGATGAACTTCGACGACATCAAGCTTTACTTCATCAAGAGGTCGTGCCCAGCGTTGCAGAATGCATTAACTCAAGTTGCCGAGAACCTCAACAYAAGTGAGGAACTCTTCAACAAAGCCGCGCAGATCATTGTGACGAACTTGGCAGCCCGGAATACGGGCCACTCGTCGACTGCCGGCCAGGGCGCGAATCAGCATCGGCCGAAAGTGGTTGTGGTCGCAGCAGCAACACCTAGCGACCCTTCAATTTTAAACGAGGCTGTTTCGTCTAACGAGGGAGACAGACTCGCAGCTGCCCAGAACGGTGGCCGCCCCGCCAAAGGACGAGGACGAGGCAAGACGAAGACGAACACCACTACTTCTTCTGGGCCCGGGCAAGCAGCTCAAGAGCAAGGACCTTGGACAGCGTACGGGCTTACGGAGCGCGGGTACTGCGTCCGCACCAAGTACCGCTATTGCTTATGGTGCAACAGCTCAGCGCATGAGATAACGAGCTGCCCCACGAAAGCCAAGGGCACCACCCCGTCGGGAAAGTGAGCGCCGCTGAGAGTGATGCGACGACACTCTCGACGCCTACGGAACCGGTTGCTGTGCGGGTAACCTCCCTCGGTTCCGGGGCACATGCGGACATCGTAAGTGCATGGCTTCCTCTCCCTTCCACTTGCTGCTTACCGGAGCCGCAATGCGCAACTCTTAGCGCTCATCTCCATACATACCTAGCCTTTTATGCACCACCAACTTCGCCGATGGAGGACGAAGTCGCGGTGGGGGACATTCTTGTGTATGTGAGCAAGGTGGCTCGCGAGTTTCGCATGCAGCGGTATGACGACAACAACGCACCACTCCTTTATGTCCGCATCCAAATATGGTAAGCGTCCTGCAGCGCTTTGCTGGATAGTGGCGCGACTCGCAACGCCAGTCCTTCATGCAAAGGGCCGGCCTTGGACCACAAGTTCGAAGGAAGGCACACCCTACGTCGATCAAGTTGGCGGACGGAAGAACGCAACAACTCCTTGATCGCTACATCGAAGCCGTCCCGGTTTATTTTGCACCTCATGCATGCGAACCGGTGATTTTTGACGTCTTGGACACATACTTCAACATCATTCTGGGCATGCCTTGGCTTGCAAGTGTGGATCACACAGTCAACTTCCATCGGCGGACACTTACGGTTCGCGACGCGTTTGGCGCCGAAGTACCGTGTACTATTTCTCTTCCGCACCCTTTGATCCGGTGCCAAGTTGTAACAGTCAAATATTTTCGGGCCACTTGCGCTTACGTGCGGACCAAAGAGATAGGCTTATGTTTTCTTCGAACCGTCGCAGTAGCCGAATCTCAACCCACAGACTTGTCTTCAGACCCCCGGTGGTGCAATTGCTCGACAAATTCGCCGACGTCTTCGAGTCACCTACCCGCGTGGTGCCGGATCGGCCGATCTGGCATGAGATCATTCTCGAGGCCGGTGTCGTGCCGCCAAAAGGTTGCATTTATCGCATGAGCGAGGAGAAACTTACAGTACTCCGCGCGCAGCTCGATGACTTGTTGATCAAAGGCTGGATCCGGCCTAGCAGCTCACCCTATGGTGCGCCGGTTCTCTTCGTTCGGAAGAAGAACAAGGACCTTCGCCTATGCATCGATTACCGCAAGCTCAATGCGCAAACCGTCAAGAACGCGGGACCTTTTCCTCGTATTGACGACCTTCTGGAGCGCTTGGGCGGTGTGAATTTTTTTCCAAACTGGACTCGAAGTCAGGATATCATCAGATCTCGACTCGGCCGCAAGATCGCTACAAGACCTCGTTCCAGACACGGTACGGGCACTTCGAGTGGGTCGTCATGACTTTTGGACTCACCAACGCCCCGATGACTTTTCAAGCGGCGATGACCAATGAGTTCCGTGCAATGCTGGACACGTTCGTGCTGGTCTACTTGGACGACATCCTCGTCTATAGCCGGACCTTGGAGGAACATCTTGACCATCTTCGACGAGTGTTGGAGACACTCCGGCGCGCCAAGTTCAAAGCCAACCGCGACAAGTGCGAATTCGTACGCCAAGAGTTGAATTTTTGGTCCACTTCGCATATTGCACCCATAGAGCTGACCGATGGCTGCTTGCGCGGAACTTCAGGCAACAGCGCCCGATGCTCTCACACGTTATGAACAAAAGTTGAAAGGCAAGCTGACATCTTCGGCTCCACGACGCACACGCGTCCAAGTACCGCCTTTAGATCGTCAGCTTTGCCCCCGACCGACTTGACTTCATAAGGAGGGGGGGGTGTTGCATGCTGAGCCTGCACACGGGCCCCATTTGAGGGGCCCGACGGTTGCTGAGGGGCCCCCAGGCCGCGTACCATCCAACACGCACCCTGGAGGCCCTCCAGGCCCTAGGTAGTACACTACGTAGATAGGTTTATTTTACTTACCTTTTTTTTGTGTGTGTGCTGTTTTATTTTTGTCTATTCAGGTGCCACTTCGGACTAGCAGCCCCAAGGCCGGACCCTGGGAGTCGGTGCACCGGAGGCAGGTCCGAAATGAGGCCAGACGCATTTTGGCGCCAAGCCGGTAGGTACAGGCGTTGTTTCGGCCCTGCAGGACCCAAGACGACACCTTGGGCCAGGTGTACCGGTAGGAGGCCGTTTTTAGGCCAGGCGCATTTCTGCGCCATGCTGCATCAGCAGCAGGGTCTGGATGTCCGGTAGGGACCTAGACCACCTGGGCCGTTTTCTGAGGCCAGCACCAGGCAGGCCCAACTGCCTTGCGCTACAAATAGCTGGGCCACGGTTGGGCAAGGGGTTCTTGTCCAGCTTGACATGTCATCTCTTCAAACGAACACATAGTTCCCTCTACATATTACTGCACATATCTAGCCTTCGGACACACATATCTCGCTATATAGTTACACAAAGCACACATAGCCTTCGGGCAGACACAAAAACAGGGCCCTATGGGCCCATACAAACATACATAGCCTCTGGCCACACATATACACACAACTACGATACTAGGTTGGTGGGTCTATCAGGTATATGACGGGGTTCACGCATCCATGGCTCAACTCTAGGGTAGGGTAGGGATGTAAGTCGCTCCGGCTAATCTGAGTTCCGCCTAACCTTGGGTAAGCTAGGGGAAGGACGGTAGGATGTGTCCGCGGGCGCTGGCCTGCCTTGCTTAGGTAATCCCGCTGGGTAGACTCTCTGAATTGGGCCTGTAGAAGATTGCATGAGTCTAGCGTCCGAAGTTCCTGTACAACAAGATTTGTTCGCTTCCGCTGTCGAGCGCATCGGCTCCCGCCTTTTAGCAAGCACGGGAGCCCTCCCGACTATGTCACGCAGGAGAAAAAAATCAATACCTTTAACAAGAGACAACTTAGGAACTACATATAACAACACCAAGGACCACCGAAATGGTCTCGGTTGCATCGCTCCTTCGCCGCTATAGCCGGGTATGCCAGTTGTACATCCCACGGTCCCCTACGATAAGATAGGTTTCCACGAGGTACATCTTGTCTTCCCTAAGGGGCTGTCACCTCCTTCAGACGCGTATCCCTGCCGAGTTACTGACCCACGTATGAAAGTTTTTACATGCAATTGCAGAGGACGGTCAGCAGAGGGCGTTTGCTCATTCCCTGGAGTACAAGTACGCTTGGTTAACGCCAAGTGGACCCGAACGTTGTCCGCCCCCAAGGACGCTGATCTCCTAGGTACGAAACGAACGTCGGTCGACTACGACGGTGTCAACCAAACGTGAAACCCATAAAATAATCCTAGTCCATTTTCAATCTTCTTATCACAAAATAAATAAAATCAATACAATTTTATCAAATCGCACAAGATTGAATTTTAAATTGATGAGATGATATGCTGAAGTTATTCTTCCCAGCCAATATGACTGGAGGGACTATTATACCGTCGCTTCCTAGGCGGAGGCTCGATATTGACGAAAAATTAGGAAGGATAACCTAACCTTTGACTTACGGTTGGGTTTGTCGACACCTACTAAGCCCTGCCAGGAATGGCTTCAACAAATAAATTTCACTGCTACCATGCAAATCAACAAGTGATCTGACTCCTGGCCGAAGTTTGAACTCTCGGTTCGACCACCCCTCCGTATCATATGCAGTTTGCTGGGAGAACAGTATTATCTATGAAATAAAAATTTTGTTGGTCGCTTCGTCCTCCTTGACAATAATTACTATTTCCATTCCTTGAATGATGGAGTATTCATCTTCATCATAGGGATAACCAAAACAAAGCCGCAGTCATTACTACTGCGTGAAGAAAATTTTCTCCTTCATTATTTACTTCTTCTTGCTGGAGGTTCTTCTGTCTCCAACTTTTAATTCTAACGGTGGTACCTAAGGTGACCACCTGCAGGGAAATAAATAACCCCCACGTCGCCCAAAATTCGACGAGGGCTGACCCACATTGCGCCCTCACACACCCATCTCTCTAGGAAGTGGTCTGCGGATACTCCTTCCTCTCGCCCGAGTCTGAAGACCCGAATCTCAGAGGTTGGGTCGTCACCACCGAGTCAGCAAAGTACCACCCCCGACGAGTCGAGTCCACTCTAAGTCGATAACAGGGCCGACTCCGAAAGCATACGAACCCCCACCTTGGATGCTTTCTAGAGAGAAAAGGCGATCAAACCCAATGTGGACTGTCCATCTCGTTCTCCCGCACAATTTGGAAATTTAAACAAAAAACAACGGAAGATGATGAGGGCTTAAAAAAAGAAAGGTGGGCATTCGAGGTAGAAAGGGTCGATCCTCAAAAATTCAATTTTTTTTATCTTCATTTACAATTTTTCTTTCATGGTACTTGTTTTCATTATTCATTTCAAAGTACAAGTACATTTAACAAGCAGGCAAGCGAAAGGTAGGACAATCCTTTCCCTTTTCTCCAATAGGCAAAATCAATCTCATTTTCAAACATCTCTTTTACCTATTTGCATAATATGCAAAAACAATAAGTTCAAAAGAAAACCAGAAGAATCTAATACTCTAGTCAGACCTTTCCGTTCACATGCATGACTCACACAACTTTACTATACCTTTTCTTTTGAACATTCAAAACAAACAGGGTTAAACAAAGTGTGGGTTCACACAAGTGTGAAGGGAAATCTAAGTCAATCAACTGACTAACTGACCTTGAGTAAAGTTTAATCCGGCTCACTCAAGGAAGCCTGAGTAATATTCAAATAAAAAAGTAACCAGCGTAGAATATAAAAACATGCGGCTCACAACTCCACAAGTTGTGGCCTCTCTCCTCAATCACAGTGCGCGTCCTTTCTCAACTGTCCAAAAGAACAGAGGTTGAACCACAAAAAAATTCAAGCGAGATAGCCCTCTAGGAGGGTGTTCCCACAAATGAGTTTTCTCATGATCCCAACGTTCCAAAATGACCCCTACTTAGACCGGTCCCAACTGCACTTTAACCACCAATAATACTCCCTAACCAATTGCAAGTCCACGCCGCCTCCAATCACCACGTCCGCTCACAATAGCCACACCAACTTATCCGTCTCGATCTCAAAATTAGTCTCACCTGGTCCCAAAATGGTCCCTGGTGGTCCCATTGCAGTCCCAAAATGGTCCTTGATGGTCCCATTGCCCGTAATAGTAGATGGTTTCATAACTCAAAACTACTCGCACCGCACGCCGTAAAAAAATAAAGGTGGCCCTAGCTCAAAACCTCATGTACCGTGAGCCCGAATAACCACTGCCTCGTGCACTCACTCTGCACTCTCTTCATGTCATCAATCCAAGCACCACTGCCGTACAAACCCAATCATGCACCAGCGCCAGCCCAACCTCCAGGCCACATTGAAATCCACCATGATCGCTGCGCACCGCAAAAAATGGAATTACTGCTCGCCACGTCGTCAAAACCGGTACCACGCCTTCCGTGTGACACCACCGCGTGATCACACCTCCAAAATGACTAATTCACCGTGCCGCAAAAATTTGGCACATTGCCCCTAAAAAAAAATCGTCGACGTGCCGTTAACTTCGGTAGCATAATCCCACTGGATAAGAGATGATTAATGGAGGGCCAAATATTCGTCGTTTTCCCCGACAATTTCGGTGCGAAATTCATCGAATTTTTTAAAAACAAACAATATGGGCCCATAGTGCAAACATCAAAAAAAAAAACAGGCCAAAATAAAAATAAAAATAAAAAAAATAAATAAAACCCTAACACAAAAACACTGCCGGAGTTTAAATGAAGCGTCCAATGAATTCACCGAAATGCCAACTTTTTCATTGTTGATCCAAACATGTCAAAACTGGACACATGACGTACCCTAAAGCACATAAGCAAAAAATCAGCACAATGTGACAGTTTCAGTGCAATTCGGCGCAAAATTCGTTGAAAATAACACCCTTGGTTAACCATATGTGCACTGGATACACTGTCGTTGTCGTGCCGCTGATCGAGCAGCACTTCCCCACACTCACATTAAAAAAACACCAGCGTTGCGTGACAATCCGACCGCATTCTCCCCACTAACAGTGCAGCTGCCGCCATGCCAAAAAAAAGGTCGCCGCCGAGTCAAAATTTCGGCAGTGTAACTCCTGACAAACCCTTGCCGCTTGCCTCACCGTCCAGCCTTGACGCAGCCCACAGACCGCGGCCCACAGGCTGCCGCCCTTCTCCTCCTCCAACTCACTACAGAACTCCAGCAGCTTTTCCCCTCACCTTGCAGACCTCCAACTTTCCACCAGCAGCACCTCCACCGGCAGCACCGCCCCACAGTAGCAGCCAACCAGTATTCACTCAAGTGAATGGCCCAACAACTCTGCCACAAGTGTGAGGCTGTTGGGTGGAGCGCTGACTTTTATAGCCAGCCGAAGGCATGTGGGCAGGTGCTATGCCCACAGCTAGGCGAAATTCGCCAGTGCTTCTGGCCCTTGATCTAAATCAACGACCAGGAGCTAAGTGTCTTGGTTTTCCCCTAGGGGAACCAAGGTCATCCATTCCCGGAAGCATTTGGCCTTCCCCGCATGCCACATGCTCCAGGAAATCGCTGTACCCAGCCAGACTGCAGCCTGTTCAAAAAAATGAACAGGCGCAGTTTTCACACCTACAACCTTCTATCCCTTGTATCTACTCTACGCCCGCGGCCACGTACGTGGCCGTTACCTTTTTCTTTCCTACCTTACTTTTTTTTCCTTCTTTTCTTTCTTTTTTTCATCTTTTTTCCTTTTACCTTTCTTGTCCCCTCATTTCTCTGTGTAGGTGACAAATCGTTGTTCAAAACGAACGACCGCCCCCTCCTCTCAGTCATTTCATAGAGTTGAACTAGAGTCAAACTCATCAGAGGTCAAAGCCTCGCGAGCCCGTACCTAGCACAGGGAGAGCACCAGATCCAGGTGCCCGTTCGCAGCTCATTCCTAAGCGAACTGGCGTGCATGGTGCTTTCTATGACAAAAAAAACCGACATCAAAGAGATCCAAAAGTCGAAAAAAAAATAAAATCTAAAAAAAAAACGAGAAAGGAAAAAAAAAAAAAAAAAACTAAAAGGGAAAAACTTACCTTAATCGTCTTGGCAGCCCCTGAAAACGAAACCACTCCACACCCTTAGGGGACTAAAACCCTTGTCTCATTTGATCGCGCCATATGGCGCATGACTTTCCCCAACCTCCATCATGCGTCTGTATCTGACGCAGTTCGGGCGTCAGATTCATGCGCATTGTCAACAGCCTGTCGAACGGGCGTGGACTAAACTCGTGGGACTCTCCCTCTCTCTCTCTCTCTCTCWCACACACACACACACACACACACACACACACACACACATATATGTAGTATAGTAGTGTAGACTCCCACGTTCTAGCAGTAGGTTCATTCGATTTTGGTCTCCCTGTCGAAAGAAGTATCAACCCGTTCGTCAAAACAAACGGGTACCTCACAAAAGAAGAAAGAAAAGGAAAATCTAAAAATTAAAGAATATAAAAAAACTCTAAATGAAAACAATCTAATCAAATCTTTTTAAAAATAATAATAAAGAAAATCTAAAAAGAAAAACAAAACAAAAAAATTAAAAGACAGCTTGCCTTAGAAAAACACAAAAAAATGACAGCCCGTTTACAACGGGCGCCTGCAACAACTTTGGGGACTCTAAGTAGCGCTCCGACTTTAGTTAGTTTTTTTTTTTTTTTTCTTCCCCAACTCGTTCCCGTTGGCCTATCCCAACGGTTGTTTCCCACAGACTGCAGAAATGCAGATCTGAGTTCGAGTCCTGATGGACTCGAACGGGTTTGGACCATTCCTCGATTTATGCGTGTCATCCTTGCGCAGGGGCTATGCTCAACTCGGCGAGGCAGATATAAGCTGCACGATCTCGAAGGTCGCACGGGGGAAATCGGCTGCACCCGATCGCCCTCACGTTGTGGGCTGCTCCAAAAAGAGTCAGCCCAGTAGTGTCATCTCGGGTTCGATTCCGATACCCGTTGGGTGAGAGTTTGGCATGATAACGTACTGGGCTAGCTCCTATTTCACACTCAATAAGAGCAACCCTTCAATATGAAGGGCTATGCCTTGTGGAAAACGCTTGAACCAGCCAGCAGGTCACCGTCTGCCTGAGTCCTTAGGCTTTGCCTGCCTGTAGCCCTGCAGGTCTCGCCTGCTTGAGGCCTAACACGCCTCGCTTGCTGACCCTGCCCCGTCGGTTGGTCGTGCGACCACGGCTTGAACAGTCACTGAACTGGGTAGGCCACAACATTGGCTTGTTGGTCCCCTGGCTCGGAATCAAACCGCGCTGGCCCAAAAGACTTCCTATTCCCCCTACGTCGTGATCCTATACCCGACGCATCCCCATTATTTTAAGTAGAATAGGTATGATTTTAGTACCTCAACACCTGCACGCCCCTACGGCCTCGACAAAACGAAACACAATCGGTTACTGCCGTTACTCTCGGACGCCACAAGTGTCCAGACTAAAGTTCAAAAACTTTCAATATTTCAATCATAGGTTATGTCTGAATAAACATTTGGCAATGTCGGTCTCATCAAGTCTTCGATTCAATGAAAAAGGTCAGACGACGTCTGACATTGAAAAACACGGGCAGATACCCTTGTCAGGGTTTCTATCCCGATAGCATTCTCGGGCCCCATTGAACGACGACCCCATCGTTCACCATAAAAAATACGAAGTCAGGATTCTTATAAACTTTCCATGTGAAAACAACAATTACAATACATAACAATCCAAAACAATTGTCCGGAACAAAACCGAAACTCTTACCAACAATCTGGATTCAGCCTCCAGAAACCTAAATATAACACAACAAAACCGGATTCGGCCTCCAGAAGCCTAAATATAACACAATATAATTGGATTCAGCCTCCATAAGCCTAAACTTAACAGTTTTCTACTCATCAGTTGAAATAGTACCATATTCCGCCCGTGGCAAACCCAAGCCCAGATTCCGCCTTTGGAAGCTTAAAATACAGAGGGTCTTTTTCAGAATGGTCCCAGCATCATCCCACTGGTGGCCAACAATTTTGTCTCTCTGAATGGTTACCAGATTCCGCCCCTGACAAACCTCAAATTGATTACCTTCAGGTTGATATCACAATAGATCAACATGTCAGAAGTTGTTTAAACATAGTTTGAACGAACCATCTAGAGAGCAACCATTCAGTCAAAAGTCCTCGTCCAAGTTTTAAGCCTATTCCACTTCCGAGATAAAAAACAACTCACGTAGTTATCATGTCCAATGTTTCAGAACTCTTTGTGATATGCGTCGAGGAGTGGTGTAATCCTTTTCACAAGATAGCATCTCGACATCAAGCTCCGCTTAAGATTCAAGCCTCACCACATACCCTCCGATTCCAGCATTTTCAATCTCATTAGTCCGAGGTTGGCTAGACCTCAACCATAGAGGTATGGTGACCATGCTTGACATGAGGTTAGGTAGCCACTCCTTCCCTCACGACAAACAATAGTCACCTACCCTACAAGCAGCATTCTAACAAGACCTCAACACCTTCCTCCCTTTCAGTGATAGTATAGTCTTCCTTCCCTTAAACCACATAGGATTCAGACGACAACATCTCGCTATGGCCCAGGAGCACAGCTCATGTAGCGGACCTCTGGTTAGCCTGTGAGACTAGCCCCTTGGCCTGTTCTCACAGACTTGTGTTGTATTCGGGGTAGTCCAGTCCAGGCCGATACCTCTGTCGGTACCAGCCAGCCCAGTCCAGTCCAGTCAGTCCGCTGGGGTATACCCCAGCTGTTGTCTGTGTGTGAGATCATTCTACATTGGCACATCTTTGAGTACGTGCGTTGGAGTCTAGCGTGGGAGTTGCGTTGTGCCATCTCGCTCCCCCTTCTTCCTCCATCTCCATCTCTATCCCAGGTGGAGCACCACACCTGGTGGATCCGTCACACTGGTATCGGAGCGGGAACGTTCCCCGCTCCCACCCACCACACCTCACAACAAGGAAAACGACCAAAACCCGACAGTGGGGTTTTCGACTGTTTTTTTGTCTTTTGCAGTGGAAAAAACAACGAATTTGTGGCAAAATGTGCAGGAGCGAGGAAGCGACACGTGGCGAAAAGGGAGTTGGCACTTGCGCACATGCACCAAGGCCAAGGCCGCCGCACACGCACACGCACGCGCCACGTGCTCCGTTGCCCTGCCCCGCCTCGCTCCCGGATTTATTTGTCAAGATCCGGGATGCATGCTGCTGCCAAGGTTTGAACCTGGGCAGCTGCTGGCTATGCGCATGCATAGCCATCTCCATAACACACTCGCCACAGTGTCCATATGGTTTGGTAAGGCGACACGCTGGTGTTGAAGACGGGCCGTGCCAGCTATTTCCTCCCCCCCCCCGTCGACAGCAGCAGGCAGACAACTATTTGCCCTCCTCTCTCCTCGTCGACAGCAACGGGTAGGCAACTATTTGCCCCCCGCCCGACGGTGGGGAGACACTGTGGCTGCTGCTGCCTGTGCCCGTATCATGTGGCAGTCTGTTGTGGACTGTGAGACCCCGTGATCAGGGGTTGCTCTACAGTGGTGAGGGTCTGCTCACACAGCACACCCTGGATCTGCAGTGCTGCTGCTAGGGGCTAATCAAAATCTCAGCCCCCTCCCCCCTCCAGTTGGCTTGTTGCAGTGAAGGCCAAGACCCTCCTGGTCTTGGTATACCTTGTGCCCTTGGAGACACCGAGGGCCAGGTATCATCCCTCTCTCTTCCCTCTCCCTACTAACCCACATTTTCTACCATTTCTCTCTCCTCTTACTCACCCTTTCTACTTCTTCCTTTTCTGCCTCACTCACTTCCTTCTAATCACCCTCACCACTCATACCCCTCTCTCCACCCCACCTTTTCTCGCACGACCCACTATTTTGCTCTACTTTCCTCATTTATTTTCTTTTCTTTCTCCTCTTTTCTCTTTGCTGCTTGATCCCTCCCCACCTTTCTCATCCCTTTCTCTCCCATTCTCTTACCCTCCTCTCCCCCAACTACAACCCCATCACTTCCCCCATCTCCCCCTTCACTTTTTTTTTTCTCTCGCACCTATTTCTCCCCTTTCTCCTTCACTTTTTCATTCCCCTTCCCCCCAACTTCAAAATTTTTTGTTTCTCTTCTTTTTAACTTTTTTAAAAAATATATTTCCTCGTTTTTTTTTTAATTCGAATTATCTCATTCCCCACTTTCTTCTCTCATTTTTTGATTTATTTCATTTTTTTTTATTTATTATAAAAATTCGAATTTCTTTGCGGCACCCTTAAATCTGATAGTCATCTTGCTTTCGGCACACATTTTGACCCCGTGGGGGTAACGAAGTGCTGCCGAAATTTTCTTATTTTACTTGGCCTTTCTTCTTGACGACACACTTCGAACCCATGGGGGTAATGAAATGCTGCCGAAATTTTTGAAAAATCAGATACTTCATTTCTCTTCACCTCCTCATCTACTTATTTATTTATTTATTTATTTATTAATCTCTTTGTTATTTTTTTATTTTTATTTTTTAATTTTTAATTTTCGGCATTTTTGAAATTTAGTGTGCTTATATTGGTCTCTCGACTCTCTCCTTTCCCTTGGCACATTTTTGACCCGTGGGGTGTAGGGAAATGCTGTCGAAATTTCCAACAAAATAAATATTATTTCTCTCTCTACATTTTGTTTACTTATTTCTTTATTTATTTTTATTATTATTTATTTATTTATATTTTCACTTTTTTCTCAAAATTTCCCTGTTTATTTATTTTTCCTCCCACCTCCCCCCACGCTTACTATTTTATTTTCTTGATTAGGTCACCGGTACCTTACCTTAACCACCCAAACCCCGACTAGGGTTTTCTTAGGGTTTTCTAAGGTTTAGGGTTTTCCTAAACCCCCATACTCCCCCTTTCCATTCGGGCACCCTGGACCCGAACCACCCTTCCCCCTTTGTAGGCGCCTGTGCTCGACTCACTAACACCACCCGTCGCTTTCTACCATGGACCCCCCCCTACGCCCTCCGCTCACGAGGACCTCGTCTGACCCCCTCCAGTTCGACCCGTCACCTCCCCATGGCGGGTGGCGTGTCACAAGCTGCGGACGCGGCGACGACCTCGGCACCGGGCTCCATACCCGTGCTGGCGGACCAGGGTCGTCAGCCCCAAGGGGATCTGCATACCCTCCTCACCTCCCTCCTCACGCCCATCCAGGTGCAACAGGCGACCCTTGCGCCTCTACAGGCGAAGGTGGCGAATTTTGCTGATGGCATGCGGCAACTTCAGGATGCTGTCCGTCCTTCCTCTCCCAACTCTTTCTCTTCCCCTGACTCCCAGTCCAGGTCCCCCGTCCTCCAACATGGTGGCCACGACGGAGCTTCCTCCTTCACCGCCCCCGACCCGGCCATTCTGGTGACCGTCCACGCTCCTAGCGCGACGGTCTTTATGGGCCAGGCCCTCCCTCACTCTATGGGCGCACCCACCCAGATTCGGGTCACTATGGCCACGGGACCACAACCCGCTGTCGTGGTCTCAACTTTTCCGGGTACCCCGCTTCTCCCTCCCCTTCGCACGACCGTCGCGCCATCTGGCTCACCCTCCTATGGGATGCCCTGCGCCGCTCATGCGTCTACTTCTCCCATTCCTCCTCCTACTACTCCTCGCTCGATCTATGTCCGTCGTCTCGAGGACGATCTTGCCCAGATCCGGGCCGACCTCGTCCTCTTACTCCTTCATCCACCCCTACCCTCACAGCTAGTCGCGCCTTCGAGCGCACCCCCTTCTTCCTCTACTCTTCCTTCCATGCAGGCTCGCTTCCCTCACCCTGCACCCTATCCAAACCCATCCAACCTTCTTCCTATTCCCTCGGTTGTTGCGACCTCTTCTACCGCAGCTCCCCCACAGCCTGCCGCTGTTGCCCCCACCTCTCCCCAATGCGGCCCGGACGTACAGTCAGCTGCGCCCCTTTTTCCAGGACCTGCGCCGACTTACTCAGTCGTAGCACAAGTCTCTGCTCCTCGATTCCCTTGCCGCCAAAACGGTGGCGCGCCACTCGTCCGCTTGATTGACATTGCCTTGTACGAGGTAGTGGGATACGCGTGTCTCGGTGCCTGCAGTCTGCTACCCGCACGCTCCAGCTCATGGGCGCCCCACCTGACACGTGGGTGACTCACCTCTCCACGCGCCTGCGTGGCGGTCCTTTCGATGCCTGGGAGGATTTCTACGCGAACTCCCTTCGTGAGGGTCGGACCCCGACCTTCATGGATTTTCAGGTGTTCCTCGAGGATCGCTTCGGAGCCCGATATGACGTCACTGACGCCTTTGAGTGTGTTGTCAGCACATGCTGGTCCGACTCTGATGGCGATGTCAGCCTGAACCGCCACATCCAGGTCTTTCAGGACGCCCCCCTCATTTGTGATGTGGCGTTCCTCCCCGAGGCTGCCCTCATTGATCGTTTCTTGGCCAGCCTTCCCCTTGAGTACCGCTCGAAGTTATGGAGGTACGAGTTCACATCGGCCCCGCAGGCTTACGAGGCCACCAGGACCCATCAGCGGATGCAGGCCCGTCTTCACCCCGCTCCCTCCTCCCAGCCTCAGCGTACTGGCTACGCCCCCTCCTCTCACGACACTTCCCAGCGCCATTCCCCTTTCCGTGGCCACCCCCGCCGTTCCGCGCAGCAGGGCCACCACTTCTCGCGCCGCTTCAGCGCGCTCGAGTATGGTGACCAGGACGATGTTGCCCTGTTGTCGCCTGAGGGTGACCATAGCGACGACGTCGACCTCTGCGAGGCCGTCCACTACCACCTTGAGGACCCTACCCTCCCTATAGTCGAGCGCTTCCAGCTCGCCCTCTCCACCCTCTCTCGGGCACGCAGCCGCCCTGGTCCCGCTGCGCGTCGCCCCTGAGGTCCCTCTGCAGGACCTCCCTTATGACTTTGTCCCTCCTCGCGGTGTCTTTTCCACCGAGGAGCGCGCGACCATTTTTGGCCGGCGTGGGTGTTTGCGATGCCGCCAGGACGGTCATACCTCCTCACGGTGCCCTTACACCGCCGCCCTCGACCGCCACTACTCTGACCTTTCCCGCCAGTGTCGTGCTCACCCCCCCCCCGACACCTTCTAGCCACAGTGCAGTGTACACCTGCACCCTCCTCAGTAATTGGCTTCCCGACATCTCCGTCGCGGTTCGCCCCTCTCGCTACAAGAGCTGAGGTATCGCATGACTCGACAGAGTGTACTCAACCCTCTGTCGCAGTACCGTCTGCGCCTCCGCAGACCACCGTCTCCCCTCCTACCCCTCCGCGACTACCGACGCGTCGAGCCATTCGCTCAGCCCGTTGCAGCGAACAGTTTGCGACTCGCGAGGACGTTGTGTCCCCTCTTCTGGATTTGAGCATGCTCCAGGCTCGTCAGGAGCGACTCACCCTCCATGTCGCTGCACTGCATCGCCTTCTCACCATCCTCTCTGACCCTGATCGCACCCTCCCGATCATTCTAGTACGGCTGCGGACCTCCACGAGGGTGTACTCGGCGTTGTGGGATTCCGGTTCTCAGGGCGACTTCATTCACCCATGTGTGGTGAAAGAAGCCCGCTTACCCACGACAGGGTCTCCGACTCCCATCTCTGTCACCCTAGGGGATGGCAAGAACCAGCGCTTCTTCGATAAGAAGGTCACCGACCTCCCTTTCTTCCTCACTCTCGAGCGGACTAGTCGTCCCCCGGCGTCTCGTCGCCACCGCTCCTCTGCACATTTCGATGTGATGGAGACGGGGTACGAATTCATTCTCAGTACTCCGTGGTCTCGTCGGTTCCGCAACACCGAGGCTTATTGGGCGACCAACACTCTCGTTCTCAAAACGAAGTGTGGACAGACGTATCGTGTACCTTTCATAGGTACCACCACGATACCACACCCCGACCCTCCTCCCCCAGAGCCTTCCTTGCCCACACCATCTCCTACTATCACTGTCACCTTGCCTCGGCACTTCGCCAACTTCATCCGATAGGACGACATCACCTTCTTTACAGTGAACGTTACGGATCTCTTTCACAATGATCCACCCTGTCATGACGTCGAGCTCATCTCTCTTGAGCCAGATCCTCCTTCTATCTTCATGGTTCCCATCTCTACTTCTCTCCCTCCGCCGTCTGTCGAGTTCACCCCACTGTATCGCGCTGGCGCTGAGGAACTCGCACGCTATACGGCCGACCTGGAGCCCCCAGTTCGTGACCTCATTCGAGAGTACCACGACGTTTTTCCATCTTCGTTCTCGTACGCCGGCATCCCACTGATGCGCGACGTCGAGCACTCCATCCAACTGGTGCCTGACTATTGTGTTCACCATCAGGCACCCTACAGACTCTCGATCCCCGAGGCCACCAAACTCAAGTGTCAGCTTGAGGAGCTCCTGAGACTGGGTTTCATTAAACCTAGCAACTCCCTGTGGGGTGCACCCGTCCTCTTTGCTCGCAAAGCGGATGAAACTCTCCATCTCTGCATCGACTATCGTGGTCTCAACCGCTACACGGTTAAGAACAGCTACCCCATGCCTCGTTTCGACGAGCTGTTCGACCGCGTAGCAGGCAACCGCTTCTTTACAAAGATGGATATTCGTAGCGGTTACCATCAGATCCACGTCGCTACAGCGGACCAGCCGAAGACAGCGTTCCGATCGCGCTTCGGCCACTACGAGTTTACGGTGATGCCATTCGGCCTCACCAACGCATCCGCTACCTTCCCGAGAGCGATGAACGACATCTTCAGCGACATCCTGGAGCAGTACATTCTCATCTACCTCGACGATATCCCGATCTACAGTCGTACCCTTGAGGAGCATCTCAGACACGTCCATAACGTCCTTGACTGCTTGCGCAAACATGGTTTCTACGCCAGTCTGACCAGGGTCTTCACATGGACGACGCGAAGATCACTGCTATTGCAGAGTGGCCCGTCCCCACATCCGCCAAGCAGCTTCGCAGCTTCCTAGGCCTCACTAACTACTATAGTAATTTCATCCACGGATACGTTAGGTATTCCTACGTCCTTACCTCCACCCTCCTCCGGAAGAACCCGCCATGGGCTTGGACACCCCTCCACGAGGACGCCTTCCGCGCTCTCAAGCAAGCGGTGACATGTGCACCGGTTCTTCACCTACCTGATTTTTATCACCCTTTTATCCTTACCACTGATGCATCAGACTTTGTTGTAGGCGCAATGCTTTCTCAGATTTTGCCTTCCTCTCTTGATTCCTCTCATCCTCGTATCCCCCGCTTCCCACCCCCAACCCCTACCGCTGCTTCTCGCCTGACGCCTACTTGTCCAGCTACTGACGAGCCTTCTATTGACTATTCTCCTACCATCACCGAGGACGACACTGTCGAGTCTCGCTCAGGTGATTGTCCGATAGCCTTTTACTCCTGTCAACTCCTGCCCGTCGAGATAAACTACACTGCTGATGAACGTGAGGTTCTCGCAGTAGTTTATGCCGCTCGGCACAAGCGTCACTACCTACACGGGGCACCATTCACGGTGCGCACGGACAACTATGTTGTCCAGGCTTTTCTCACAAAGTCGAAGCTCACTCCTCGACAGGCTCGCTAGTGGCGCGACCTATCCGAGTTTAGTTTCACCACTGAGCACATTAAGGGTGAGACTACTTGGGTCGCAAATGCCTTATCCCGGCGCCCTGACCATGATCAGGAATAGATCAAGCTCGTTGCCATCTCGGTCACCACCGTCCACCACTTGGTGATCGACGAGTTTCACACGCATGATCCGCCACTGCCTCGACTATCGCGACATCCATGCGACCCTCCGGAGTGGCAAGACCGTCCCGAACTACTCTCTCAGGGACAACGGTCTTGTGTACTGGCACAGTTCACAGGGCACCAGAGAGCCCCATATTTGCGTTTCTTCTATTGGACAGCTATGTGTCCAGGCAGTAGCAGAGTTCCATGACCAGGCAGCCGCCGGTCATATGGGCTTCCACAAGACGTTGGCTTGTGTGAGCCGCCTGTACGTCTGACCGAAGCGCAAGGACTTTATGAAGGACTATGTCGCAGAGTGTCCCACCTGTCAGGAGGTGAACAGTGCGAACCACCTTCCTTATGGTTTGCTCCAGCCTCTTCCTATTCCTGAGGGTCGTTGGCAGTCCATCTCGATGGACTTTATCGGTCTTCTTCGTCCTCCGATCCCCCGCGGTCATGATGCTATCCTGGTCGTTGTCGACCGCTTCACGAAGCGTACACGCTTTGTTCCATGCCGCTATGCCATCAGTGCACGTGAGGTCGCCGACATCATGTTTGACCGAGTTGTGCGTGACCACGACTTACCTCTGAGCATCATATATGACTGTGACCCGCGCTTTACGAGCCGATTCTAGCGACGACTCCACGAGGTTTACGGCACCCAGCTCCGCTTCTCCTCGTCTTACCATCCCTTGATGGTCAGACCGAGGTCACGAACAAGACTCTCAGAGATATTCTCCGAAAGATTGTTCATGACGACCAGCAGTGGGATCTTCATCTTGCCCACGCTGAGATAGCCTACAACCACGCCGTCTCGCCAGCCACGGGGATGTTGCCTTACTATTGCGACCTCGGCTATCACCCTCGTGTTCCTGCGGACTTCCTTCGACCGTCACAGATGCACCCCGACACGAGTTGTCCCGCACTAGATGATTGGGTTGCACACATGACGTCGATCATGAAGACCGCACATGAGCACATAGCTGCTTCCCAAACTCGCATGACAGCACGTGTGAACCGATCGAGGATGGATCATCCATTCAAAGTCGGTGATGATGTGCTTATCGACACTCGCCACTTATAGCTCGAAGTGGACACGCTTCGCAAGTTTCGACGTCACTTCTTTGGCCTATGCTGCATTCTCCAGGCCGTCGGTTGTGATACGGCTTCTAGCCAGGTCAGCTTTCATGTGAAGCTGCCCGACTACCTACGTCAGGCTCGTGTGCGCGATGTTTACCACGTTTCGTTACTGCTTCCCTACCACATACCGTCTAAGCGTTTCGCTTTACGACCATACGAGCGCCCTCTACCCATCATGGTGGACGACCACGAGGAGTTCCTTGTTTCAGACATCATTGGTTTCGAGTCACCAACGACAACCCTCCCCATGTCAATTATCTCGTACGTTGCAAGGGTTACCCTGATGAGGAGGCTACTTGGGAGCCCCTCGAGCACTTGCAACACGCTCGCATGTTGGTGCGTGCCTATGATCGTGCTCGTCGTGCAAGGTTGACTGCTCCTCCTCAGCCCACTGACCTTCCTCCTTCTCCCTCGGCTGAGGAGACTGCTGAAGTCGAGCCTGCTCCATCTGAGGCAGACCTTCAGCAGCAGCCGGATGCTTTTGAGCGTCCACAGCGCACTCGTCGTCGTCCTGCTCGATACGACGATTGACTCTAACTTATCTTTCCGCGTCTTTTACTTCTCAGTACTCCATCCACTTCAGTTTTGCCACTTCAACTCGTCGACGTTGCAGCTCTTCCTCGACAACATTTCGAACTTCTCATTATGGACGTCATCGGCAGCTTCATGGACTTCGTCACGATCAGCTTTGCCTACTTCAGACGTCGTCACTCTCTTACCACCTTACCCTGTACAGTACCCTGGTTGTTTCGCATGATGGTCTCCCTTCGTCGGGTTCCTTTGAGTTGGGCTCTCTCTTTGTATATGCATAGGCATCAGGACCGTAGCGTTGCCTTGACTTCCCAGCTTACGGATGCAGCTCCGACTTCTCCCATCTTAGGATTCACTTGCATGATTCCCTTACCCATCACTTTTTCTACCCTCTGCCGACCCTCACGCCCTAGTTAGGCAGCCTTGCATGCTTTATCTAGGTGCGCTCAGTATACCAGGCTCCCTTGTTTCCTTGCATGGTCGACCCGCTATCACCCCTTTAGCCGAGCATTACCCGCCCTGATGGTCTATCTGTTAGGGTCATTGGTTCTGTTTGCTCCCAGTTCCCTACCCTCATTGAGCCTGATGACATGTGTCTCCCTAAAATTTTGTGTGGATGCCCTTAGGAGTTATCGACCCCTAGGCTGCATTCGCCACCCTCAAAGACCATCCCACCTTTTGTTTTGCGACACACTCCTCATGTGACATATGGTTGTCTTGTTGTTGCTTTGTTGCTCTCAGACTCAGGCTACTGCCTCTTACATTTCTAGGATTTAGTTGTTCTGCTTTTGCTGTTCTTATGACTTATACACTAGTCAGTTGTTTCCAGACTGATGCTACTGCCTCCAACATTCTAGGATCTAACTGTCATTATTTTCTGCTTTTCTAGGACATGTTTCCTAGTTAGTTACTTCTGCTTTCACTTAGGTTGTTAGTTGTGACATTGTTGTTTTTATGACATTTTCTATCCTAGGTTGCATCGCATGGACTCAGCATGGAGCTTGCTCCGCATCCTAAACTACTCGGGTTTTCTTTTTTTTTTTGTAGAGTTCTGTTTCTTGGCGGAAGCGTGCTTGTATCTAGGCCATCCATCACAGGTCAAGGATCGTGTAGCGGACCTCTGGTTGGCCTGTGAGACCAACCCCTTGGCCTGTTCTCACATACCTGTGTTGTATTCGGGGTAGTTCAGTCTGGGTCGGTACCTCTGTCGGTACTAGCCAGTCCAGTCAGTCCGCAGGAGTATACCCCAACTGTTGTCTGTTTGTGAGATCATTCTACATTGAAACATCTTGGAGAACGTGCGTTGGAGTCTAGCGTGGGAGCTGCGCTGTGCCATCTCGCTCTCCCTTCTTCCTCCATCTCCATCTCTATCCCACGCAGAGCACCACACCTGGTGGGTCCGCCACAGCTCCGACGTAAGCCTCGCTACCACCTACGAAGTTCACAATTACATAAGAAATTTATCACGGCATAATAACAAAGTTACAACAACTTCAATTACCCAAAAAAAAACAATTCACAACAAATGTTTTCACATGAAATTTCATAATGGTTCAAGTCACACATCTTAACAATAGATAAGATGTATTTATGACATATAAATGCATCATAAAAATAAAATAGATAACCTTCAAATAAATGGAAGTCTAGTTAAACGGATAAATCAAAATATTCATCTATCCAAGTACACTAATAAAGTTTATAATTCAGCAAAATTATATTAAAAGAAAATCGACCTTGGTTGACTATAGCTTAAAAAATGAATGTCATAACAAAGTCAATCGTATAACATCATAACTCAAAGAATACCTTAAAGTTCATAATAAAATATATGAAAAATAATTGGAATAAAAGGTAATAATCTTGACATACTGCATGAAAATATATAAATGATAAATTTTTAATGTAAGAAAAATAATAGATTAGGATCAAAATATCACGATAATATATATATCCAGCTGAAATATTCAGTATAAGTCCTAATTATAAAATTCATACCTTATGACATAAAATCTCATTAGAAATCAATCAATGATAGTAATCAACAATCCATCAGAAAAATAAAATATCCGAGTGTCGTTCCACCAGACACAATGGTAGATAGTCATTGTCCCCGGCAACGGCGCCACGTGTCGAGCGCATCGGCTCCCGTCTTTTAACAAGCTCGGGAGCCCTCCTGGCTATGTCACGCAGGAGAAAAAAAAAACAAAATCTTTAACAAGAGATAAATTGGGCACGACACATAACAACCCCAAGAACCACCGAAACGGTCGCAGTTGCATCGCTCCTTCGCCGCTCTAGCCGGATGGACCACTTGTACATCCCACGGTCCCCTACGATAGGATAGGTTTCCACAGAGCACATCTTGTCTTTCCTAATGGGTTGTCACCACCCTCAGGGGCGTATCCCTACCGAGCTACTGGTCCATGTACGAAAGTTTTTACATGCAATTGCAGAGGTAGGTAAGTCGAGGGTGTTTGTTCGTTCGCTGGAATATAGGTACACTTGGTTAGCGCCAAATGGACCCGAACGTTGTCCGCCCCATAGGGCGCTGATCTCCTAGGTACGAAACGAACGTCGGACGACTAGGACGGTCTCAACTAAACGTGAAACCCATAAAATAATCCTAGTCCCTTCTTAATTCTCTGATCACAAAATAAATAAAATCAATACACTTTTATCAAATCGCACAAGATTGGATTTTGACTTGATGAGATAATCTGCCAAAGTTATTTTTCCAAGCCTACATGACTAGAGAGATTATTATACCGCCGCTTCTTGGGCGGGGGCTCGATATTGACGAAAAATTAGAAAGGACAAACTAACCTTTAACTTACGGTTGGGTCTGTCGACACCTACTAAACCCTACCAGGAATGGCTTCGGCAAGTAAATTTCACTGCTACCGTGCAGATCAACAAGTGATCTGGCTCGTGACTGAAGTTTGAACTATCGGTTCGACCACCCCTCCGTATCATATGCAGTTTGTTTGGAGAAAAGTATTATCTATCAAATAAAAATTTTGTTGGTCGCTTTGTCCTTATGGGCAATAATTACTCTTTTCATTCCTTGAATGATGGAGTATCCATCTTCATCATAAGGATAACCAAAACAAAGTCGCAGTCATTATTACTGCGCAAAGAGTTTAGTCTCCTTCATTATTTACTTTTTCTTGTTGGAGCTTTTTTTGTCTCCAACTTTTAATTCTAACGGTGGCACCTACACCTGCAGGGACATAAATAACCCCACGTCGCCCAAGATTCGACGAGGGTTGATCCACATTGCACTGTCGCACACCCGTCTCTCTAGGAAGTGGTCTGCGGATACTCATTCCCCTCGCTTAAGTTCGAAGACCCAGATCTCAGAGGTTGGGCCGTCACCACCGAGTTATCAAAGTACCACCCCCGACAAGTCGGCCCGACGAGTCGGGTCCACGCCAAGTCGACAATAGGACCGGCTCCGAAAGCATATGAACCCCCACCTTGGATGCTTCCTAGAGAGAAAAGGTGATCAAACCCAACGTGGACTGCCCATCTCACTCTCCCGCACAACTTCGAAATTTAAACAAAAAACAACAAAAGATGATGATGACTTAAAAAAAGAAAGCTAGGCATTCCAGGTAGAAAGAGTCAATCCTAAAAAAATCAAGTTTGTTTATCTTCATTTACAATTTTTTTTTTCATGGTACTTGTTGTCATTATTCATTTCAAAATACAAGTACATTTAACAAGCAGGCAAGTGAAAGGTAGCAGTAGGACAATCCTTTATCTTTTCTCCAATAGGCAAAATCAATTTTTTTTTCAAACATTCATTTTACCTATATGCACAACACGCAAAAACAATAAGTTTAAGAGAAAACCAGTACAATCCCATACTCGAGTTAGACCTTTCCGTTCACGTGCATGACTCACATAACTTTACTCTACCTTTTCTTTTGAACATTCAGAACAAACAGGGTCAAACAAAGTGTGGGTTCACACATGTGTGAAGAGAAATATGAGTCAATCAACTGACCGACTGACCTTGAGTGAAGTTTAATCCAGCTCACTCAAGAAAGTGAATATTAAAAAAAAAAAAAAATGACCGCCGTAGAATATGAAAACATGCGGCTCACAACTCCACAAGTTGTGGCCTCTCTCCTCAATCACGGTCCGCTTCCTCTCTCAACTGTCCCAATGTACCTAAAAAAAACTCAGGCGAGATAACCCTCTAGGAGGGTGTTCCCACAAATGAGTTTTTTCATAGTCCCAATGTTCCAAACAAACCTCTGCTTAGACCAGTCTCAACTGCACTTTAACCACCAATGATACTCCCCAACCAATTGTAATTCCACGCCGTCTCCAATCACCACGTCCGCTCACAATAGCCACACCAACTTATCTGTCTCGATCTCAAAATCTGTCTCACCCGGTCCCAAAATAGTCCCTGATGGTCCCAGTGCAGTCCCACACCATCGCCCGTAATAGTAGATGGTTCATAACTCAAAACTGCTCGCACCGCACGCCGTAAGAAAATAAAGGTGGCCCTAGCTCTAAACCGCATGTGCTGCGAGCCCCAATAACCATTGTCGTGTGCACTCACTTTGCACTCTCTTCATATCATCGATCCAAGCACCACTGCCATACAAACCCAATCGTGCATCAGTGCCAACCCAACCTCCAAGCCACATTGAAATCCACCATGACCGCTGCGTTGTCGGTGTGAATACCCTTACAAGTGTATCCGCCCTGGTTTTTATAAGTGGCAGAAAATAAGTTTGTTTAAAGCCTAAGTATACCGCGTGAGGCGCGACAGAGTCTGTAGCTTAGGTTGATTGGATGGTTGACTAAAATAAAGAGTGTGTGGGCGCACAGATTTGAGGCACGCGTGATCTTTTTAATTATTGATGATTGAAGAATCGGCGTAATCACCGACCAAATTTTCATTTTCTGATTAAGTTAGGACTAAAAGGATTTCGTCTTTTGATTGGTGTGCATGCATGTGACTTGTGCATAAGTGCGAAGGACGACGTCGACAAAAAATGTGATTTTGGAGACGTTTCGGTAGATCTGCACGTCGCGCAGTATTCGTTTATTTAGGTGTCTGTCAGTGCTAGAACCAGCCTTGGGCCTAACACTATTGGTTACATCGTCGGTCTTTCATCAAAGAGATTCAAGGATCGAGATCGAGCGCGATGGCGCGGGAATATCAAAATAGCGCGAGTGGACCAAGGGGATGAGGGTTTGGCAGGGCCATCTCCCTTGGCCTTGCCATTGGCTTAGTCAGGGCTGTATTAGTGGTTCCTTTTCTCTCGTCGTCATGTTCTGATGATTAAAAATTCTAAATATAATTTGTAGTATTTATTATTCTATTAGTTTATTTTTAGGCTCCGATGTTTTTCTTGGTTCGGGCATGACGTCAGATTTAGTGGTCGTCACGGCAGTCGGGGACCTTGAGTACGCGCCTTGTTCGACGGGTCCGTGCGTTCGGAATGCTGGCGAAGGTCCTCCTTCACGCCGTGACTGAGAACAAGGTGCGCTCAGGGTGGAGTTTGTAATTGCACTTGAAGCAAAAAGGGCCGGTAGTGTTGAATGTATGTGACCTACGTTTCGGGTCCGGCGAGACCGCTTGGGGGTGTGTTGCATTCGCGGGATTGTCTGAAGTACGGTTGCAACCTGCTTTTGTGATTGCGTCGAAGTTACCCATTTATAACATTACGGGGAACCCCGTAGCGGTCACGTCCGTGCTTAAGCCTCCAACGAAGGAACATGTGGGAGCTGCACCGACCAATAGGGCGATATACGCGGCAGCCGGGTGGGTGATACTGGCCAGGGGTCAGTAGGTAGCATCAGGACCGAGCTTCTTCGATGGGTCTGTCACGGTGCCTTCCCTCCGATCCCCTCCCCCCATGAGCTAGTTTTTGCTCGGTGTTGCTCGAAGAGGGGGCAATGACATATCTGTGGGTAGCGGACATTAAGGTCGCCCACGGGGTGTTTTGCGACCGTAGGCAGGGGGCTGAACACTAGGACGGGGCGTAGGGACGGAAGACTAATCGGGCCGCCGGGGAGTAGGTCGCTCGTCGGAATATTGCTCGTAACAACCTGCCCAGGCCGGCTGGTTGTTAGTTATCTTTGGAATTGTCATCGCAGCAGCGGGCGAAGCAATTGCGCTAGCAGGCATCGAGCGCTGAGGCGGAGAAGAGAGGAGTGAGGTAGGCAGCAGTGGAGGCAAAGCGAGCGCAGGGGGAGAGTGAAGGCTATGAGGAGAAGGCTGAGAGAAGTAAATGAACCGGGGCGCATTTCGTGCCAGGTGCATCCGGAATGAAGATGGTGGGGGGGGGTCGGCTATGACAAACCAGAGAATGGAGATCTCCCTCGACTCTCGATGAAATCGAGCGAGGGAAGAGACGAAGTTGGGGTTTGAAGATAAGGCGACTTGAATGGTGAGGTCATATTAAGAAAAGAGTTAGTGTTTGAGGAGAGGTAAAAAGAAACGAATGCGCTGATGGAGTCGGGAGAGACAAAGAACAGGGATGAAGACTAGTCAAATCGGTTCATTCTCGATCGTTTTCGACAATCTAAGGTAGTAAGGGTTTTGATATCGGGCGGCCCCATTTTTAAGGTCAGAATTGAGTGAAAGTTAGCTAGAAGAGGGGATAGTGAAGAAAAAGTTGTTCCGCGCCCATTCCTTGACGGAAACGGGCGAGTGAAGGCACGTTGCCGATATTTTTGACCAGGGCGACTGGTGGGGTCAGCTTTGCTACAGCGTCGGACCAAATACCCTTACAAGGGTATTTGGCCATGCTTTTGCATTTGACACAGTGTCGACGTCGGCTACCATAACGGAGCCAGTATGAAATAGAAAAGGGTGTGCACGCTTTAGCGTGACACTCGAAACGAATCCCTTGGCCAATGAGGCCGGGGCAAAATCGGTGAGAAAATTTCGTTAAGTATGCGCGCGCGTCGTTATGACGCACGCTGTGAAGGTTAGGATCTGCAGTAATACCCTTCGACCGAAGAGGTTGAGGGGTCGATAGGGTTGATGTTATGACGAGTAGATCTACGATGTACGCCGAGACTTAATCGTCAGTACAACAGTCAGAATAAATTAATACGCGCCCCGGTCATACGACCGGAGCGATCATTAGTGTGAGATCATCGATGTTGAGGCAGCATCCCGATTGTTGACGTTTGCTCGAGCGATACCTTTATCCTTACTAGTGCACCGTAAGCGAGGTTGAGGTTCTAACTCAGCCTCCCGTAGGTAGAAAGGGACTCGCCCTGAGGAGGTGACTTCCTGACCGCATGACTACCCTAGCGACCGGTGCCTTCGTCCCTCTGCAGAGGGAGACACCGTTGCAAGTTTGATATCGTCCGCATGGGGTCTAGACTGAGACTACTTGATCGGTGTCCGCCTACATGATGGTGCTGGGCCTCTGGAAATGCCTACTTTGTCTTCTTCTGATCGGCCTCGAGTAACCGGAGGTCTACTCGGTGTGGTACCGGCCCACCTGCTGCTTGAGTGCTTTCCCGCTGTTCTGAGTGTGCGGGCTTACCCCGCTACCTTATAACTTCCCGTCGTGACCCTCAAAGTCACGGCCGCAGGTAAGTACCGGCCCTATGGGACCTCTCAAATAAACAAGTGTCCTTTGAGGGTCACACTCACACTCAGGCCGAATGCATTCTCACAGACACGCAGATCAACCATCGTGCACAAACATACAGGCTAAAACGGGCTCAGGCCGCTGGATGGACTGAGCCGCGCTACTAGATACATAGTAGGGCTGCTCCCCTTCTACTCGAAGTGGGAGCTAGCTCAGTAGGTTTAGGTTCGGGTTGTCCAACATTGTATACAGGGAACGAATCCTACCGCCCTCTGAGTTAGCTCCCTTTTGAAGAAAGGGGCTCTACTTTTTGCCCGGGTCTGAACAGTCGGGACTTGAAACCATGACATGAATATTAGATTTAGTTGTAGTTAGTTGAGCCCCTGCTTGACGGGGAGCCGACACTTGGCCCGTACAGGTA
>BFEA01000049.1:1720865-1740884 GCA_003427395.1 Chara braunii
TTTTTTTTTTAAATTTTATTATTATTATTATAATTATTATTATTTATTATTATTATTATTATTTTTTTTTTTCCAACCGTAGTTGGTTTTCGTAGATTCACTTTCATGAATCTGCCTCCGAATCCGGGCAGATTCAGTAAAGGAAACTAAGGAAGTTTTTTTGCTCGGCCCCGTCGCGACCACGATCGTGCAGGATCTACCTGCGATGTGGTGAAGGTCGTTGTCATGGGGGAGTGGGTCACTGCGAGCAGGAGGCAACCAAAGAGCATGCGGAGAGCGACGAGGATAGCGCGAGGTGGGGGAGGAAGATAGCGCACGGGCAGAAGAAGAAGAAGAGCGCGGTGGTAGGAGGAAGACCGCGCAAGGGAAAGAAAGAAAGCGCTACGACGAAAGCGCGAAGAAGAAGTAGGCAAAGAAGAAGAAGAAAAAGAAGAAGAAGAAGAAGAAGAAAAAGAAGAAGAAGAAAAAGAAGGAGGAGAGAAGGGGCAGGGAACGTGTGTGGAGGTAGCGCGAGCGGAGGAAGGCCACCGCGACAGGATAGATCGTTGTAAATATCGATCTTGAATGAGGAATACCTACTAAGCACGAGTCATCAGCTCGTGCTGATTACGTCCTTGCCTTCGTACACGCCCTGTCACTCCTACCGATTGAGTGGACCGGTGAAGTGTGTGGATTGCGGTGATCTCGGCGGTTTGGTGTTGGGGGTGCTATGAAAGGTTCATTGAACCTTATCACGAAGGGGGGAGAAGAAGAAAGAAGAAGATGAAGGAGAGGAGGAAGAAGGAGAAAGAAGAAGGAGGAAAAGGGATACTTACCTGAGTCACCGATGATGGCGATGGTCCGACGACTGCGATGACGACTCCACGACAACGGCGGAGCGGGAGAGTGAAGAGGTAAGTCGGGCATATATAAATAAATAAATAAATAAATAAATAAATAAATAAATAAATAAATAAAAAAAATGAATCTACCGCTAAAAAGTGGAAAGATTCATTTCTACCGTATGTGTACATGCGTGGGTATGTGTGTGTATGCGTGCGCCCGTATATGTGTGTATGTAAGAGAGAAAGATTGGGCAAGACACGCGTTGCCGAACAGGTGAGTCGCCAGCCCCGGGCTGGGCTCACGGTACCTGCATCGATAGATGAGAAGAATTGAATGAATCTTTTACCAGGGCATGGAAATATACATACTACACGTACGTGTGTGTGTGTGTGTGTGTGTGTGTGTGTGTGTGTGCGAGAGAGACACACATATATTTTCGGGCTTCGGGCCCCGTTGCCATGATCTGGACACATGAAAACGGCCGCCGAACATGCATGACACGGAGAGAGGAAGAGAGAGAGTGAGTTTTTCTTCTTCCTTTTCTAAGTCCACCATCTCTTCTTCACCTCTTCGTATCTGACTACTCAGTACCTGCGAGAGAGAGAGAGAGAGAGAGAGAGAGAGAGAGAGAGAGAGAGAGAGAGAGAGAGAGAGAGAGAGAGAGCGGGCGAACACGCACACACACAGAGAAAGCGAGGAGAAGAAACGGAAGGGGGTAGAGGGAGAAGGCGCGCAAGCGGGGAGCGAAGAGGAGAACGGTGGAGAGGGCGCGTGGTGGTAGCGAGGGGGAGATAGCAAGGGGAACCAAGAAGGAAGACTGCACAGAGAAGCGAGCGCACGTGGGAGAGGTAGAGCAAGCTGGCAAGTAGGAGAAGTGGCCGCGCGGAGGAGGAAGAAGGCGAACCAGGTGAAGAAGAAGAAGAAAAAGAAGGAGATAAGAGGGGGAGGAAAAGGAGAGAGACGAAGGGCGACTTACCTGAAGTCCGCCTGGTTCGTCTGATGGGAAGCAAGCGATGTCCGTGGCGCCCCGTCCCGTGGTCGTGGGATCCTCGTGAAGAAAACGGGGAAGGCGATGCACCCGCGATGACAGACTGACGACTTCGACAGACAACGACAACGACGGAGGAGCGATATAGAGAAATAGGTAAGCATTTAACCTCATAGCCTACCTTATGGTATATCGATAGGAATAAATAAAATAAGATTAATAAATAAAAATAAATAAATAAATAAATAAAACGAATCGAATGAATCTACAGCTAAAACGTGGGTATGTACATTACCACGCCCTACATATGTGTGTATGTGTGCGTACGTGCGAGAGAGAGAGAGAGAGAGTGAGAGAGAGGTCTTCTTCTTCCTCTTCTAAGTCCACCATCTCTCCTCACCCTCTTGCTACCTAACTTCACTGCATCTGCAGACTATGAGAGAAGAGATACAAAGCTTGGCGACATATGATCCAGACTCGACTTTTGGGGATTCAGACATGGCAACGAGGGACTATTTGGGATTGGTGACCGAGACTTGGTGTTAACAACATTCCCATCTTCCTCCCTCCTTTTCGTTTGATCCTTATCTCTTCGTCTGTGTATGTCTGGACCTGGCGCTTTCTTCCTGTGTACAACACCAGGATCCTTCACACTTGGTGATGGATACAATGCATGTTTAGTCTGAGTTCAAACATAGATTGGGCTAGTTAGTAGTACTCTAGCCTTCTGCTCGCTACTCTGAACTATGTGAATGAGGTCAGTCCTGTCAGGTCAGTCTTTGTATCAAGTCTTCCCTGCGCTCTTCAGCATCTTTATGAATGAGAATGTACATTGCTTGTCGAGATTCTACTCGCACCGCATTGTCTACTCAGTTTTTTTCATCACATTGTAGATTCTCGGTTTATTGCATACATCGCATATTTGTGCGTGTAACAGTACGTGCTGACGCGTGTGAGGGTGTGTATGAGCAGGTGTGTATGGGTGAATGTATGTGAGTGTGGAGAAGAGAGAGAGCCGTGGGGAAGCATGAGCAGTGTGGTGCTAAGAGTTGATGCTGGAAGTCGCCAAAGAGTCGAAACTTTTCACATCGTCGGAGGAGCGGTGAGCAGTTCCGCGCGAAAGAGATAAGCCGCGATCTTATCCTTCCTCCTCATCAGTCTCCTCCTCCCTTTACTTTCAGACTCTGCATCTTTCCACATCCTGCTGCAATGACGCGTTTTCACTTGCTTCACCCATTTCTCCTTTTCACTTCCACCATGGCGACCTTTCCCCGCGCTGACCTCTTTCCTCATCAACATCTTGAGATTCTAAGTCCGACTGCTTCCACTCCTGCCATTGCGCGCTACCGCTGCCTAACGAACTCAGGGGTGGGCGTGCACCACACACACACACACACAAAGTGTGTGAGAGAGAGAAAGAGAGATCTTTGAGTGTGTGGATATGGTTACCCAACGTGCTCGATGTGATTGGGCCACGTGGCTAATGACTGACACGACAAAGGATAATGAATGTGTGTGTGTGGGAGAGAGAGAGAATCTTGCACGTTGCTGACGGTCGTTACCGGTACTGTAGCACATCAATCCCCGAACACAACACACCCTCACTTCGATTTCACCGGACCCGAAAGGTAGATTGTATACATGTATTATCACTATGTTGTTATTATTATTATTATTATTATTATTATTATTATTATTATTAGTATTAGTATTATTAGTATTACTATGTCTATTACTGTCGAGTTCCAATTAATGCTATGCACGTTCGTGAAATCAAAATGAGAAACAGGAGGGGGAGTGCATGTGGCATCTGTGAGTTGGGGATCGAGGTTGTGAGTGATACGGGGGACGTACCTGCTGCTTGAGGCAAACGGCATTGGCCGAGATCTGCTTGTACTTCGGAAATGCTCTTGATGTCATCTTTCAGCTTCATAGTATAGGCTAGATAGGATCTGCCGCGTGTAGTCTAAGCGCCGAGCGCCATACAGGATATCAACTCTGGTTTTTCATTAATAATGATGGTGGGACTATTTCAACACTGTCAATTATAAACTCTTGGTGTGTGCTTATTTGGTGAAACTCGTGATGCAATGCTGTTGTTGGTTCGAGGTCAAGACTATCTGGACTCATACGTATGATGTTGTTTGATTACTAAAGTTCGCTATGTTGCATATTTTTATTATTATTATTATTATTATTATTATTATTATTATTATTATTATATTATTATTAGCATTAGTATAGTTGGTATCTCGCCTACTGGGCCGTGGTTATAGCTAGGTATGACGCAGGCACTAGTTAGGCTGGGGATCGACTTCTTCGCTTGAAAGGGGACCTGGCCGACAGTTTGATCGAGTACGGCGTAGGCAGCGTCGGCCTACTTTGGCTATTTACCATCCGCGGATGTGGGGATTGGTGGGATGTGTGGTGTCTCCGCCAATGGCGTCGTGAGGATGGACCCTTCATCCGACCGACTTGTTGGAATGCACGTTCTTGCCTGTCGTATCCTCAGTTTGTGGTTGCGGTATGCTGACAAATCATGTTGAGGTTGGTGGAAGTCTCCTACCATGCGACTCACCTCATAGTACTTCTTTTGAATGGGATGAGAAAAATGAATCTACCTCATACATAGCTAAACTTGTCTAAGTGTGTGTATGTGCGTGTGAAAGAGAGGGGGAGAAAGAAGGACGAAAAATAAACATACCGGGGAAACAGATATACCGGGAACAAACAGATAGGGGGACGTAGGTAAAAATAAACATACACAGTCAGTGCACGGTAACACACACCCAGATTCACAGCGATGCAGGAATACACATGCAGTTACCCTGTCACACCTCACAATGATGATATTGAATGCTGAGTCTGAACTTCGACAGTGATTGGTTGAGCAGTGGTATTCTAGCATTCCGCTGTGCTATCTGATACGGTGTAAGGAAGGTCGGTCCTTGTTTTGTTCGGTATTCTTACGGAGTCCAACAGTCTTAAGTGTCCCTGCTCTTCTCGCATGTATGTTGTACCATGAAATGTCATGTCAGTCCTAGCCTGGTTAGGACTCTGATCCAAGTCTCGATGTGTTTCAAACTACTGTTTTTTGCATAGATCAGGATGAACATTGCTTATTCAGTTTCGTTCACGCTGCATTGTCCATTTCTGTCCTTTTCATCACTTTGCGGATCCTTGGCTCTTCGTTCATTGCTCATCCAAGCATGTAACAGTGTGTTTGGGGACTGGCGCATTCCTCCTGTGTGGGCGCCAGGCCCCTTCACATCCTACGATAAAGATGATGTGTGTAGGGTCTGCATTTACGACATTGATTGGTCTGATTGTTGGTATTTTGGTCTTCCGCTGTGCTTTCCAGTATCATGTGAGAGAGGTCGGTTCTTGTTCTGATCTGCACTGTTACGATACGCGACATGCACCGAGTCACTCGGATGAACAGTTACACAGTGCACGACGAACCACACATATAGACAGACTGAACAAACACACAAACATGAGGACTGGAAAGACGCACAGACAGACATGGTGTAACCCACAGAGGCACGCACTCACTGCACTACAGTCGGGCTCATACCGTTATGACTACACACTGTTTTCCTCAGCCGCTGCAATCTCCGGGCATACTGCAAACCTCCTTGCACAAATCATTGTGGCAGCGCTTCCTCATGGCTCACGCATGAAGGAAGGCATGGTTGGGTGTTGCCTCTTGACTTATACTTCTGATTGGTACATAACTGCCCTTTCCATCGACCCTTAGTGTCCACGGTACTTGCCTGATTAAGCCTGGACTGACCAAGAAGATACCATTGATTGCATGGGTTGCACTGCCAAAGACAAGCTCGTACGTCTACACAGACCTACGATTGAAACAGGCTGACTGACGGACAGTCCAGGCCAAACTGTATGAGTTAGACAAACCGGGGAACACAGGCCGTGACATGTACCAGGGAACGCAGACTGTGACACATACTGTAGGACACAGGCTCTGACATACAGGGTAAGATAGACTATGATGCACCCAAATGTTGTGATGCACGGAAAGACCGAATCACGCAAGAGTATGGTGCACATTGACACATACAGTGAAAATCGAAGATGCCTGCACACATAGAGCAAGAGAAAGGGAGAGAAGGAAGATGATAAGGGGTGGTGATGTCGTAAGATGTGTACCTGGACTTGGTAGTGGGCGGCATGGTCAACATCATACATTTTGGTTTGCAAGAGTCAGCGGTCGCGTGGTCTGTTCGTGAGCTAGTAGTAGCAGCACGACTGTATTCTGGGCGCCGATCGCCGAGTGGAAGAAAGGCCGGATATACGTGTCGACTACAGCAAGGGAAAGACTCGCATTGTCAACTCGATGAAGTATTCGAATTCCGATTGTTATAACATCAGTGCTTTACTACTCTCTTATCAGAATAAGACTTCCTGGCTTTCAAAGGGGATTTCACCGTCTGCAGTCTGTCCTTCCACTTTCACCATTGTCCTACGCTATTATTATTATTACTATTATTATTCTAGATATTATTATTATTATTATTATTTGTGTTGTCACTATTGATTATTATTATTATTTTATTTATTTTATTATTTTATTATTTCGATTGTTATTGCTTGATTATTTCTGCTGTCTCTGTTAGTTACTATCGCTATCATTAGACATCATACAAACCCAGAAATGATGGGAGGCACACAGGGCATGGAGAGGGAGGTGACGCTATCCTTCACGATAGGTACCCGCCTCCTTCATCCTTCTCCATACTTATCCTTGTTGGTCTTCCGAGATGACTGCCTCCTTGACCTTATTGTTTGATGTAAGGTTTTCTCATTGATTTAATCACAGCCTCAGTTAAACCTAAGAGCCCAGCAATCGATTGCATGAATTGTATATGACCAATGACAGGGCGATTGCGGGAGCTCTGCCGGAGTTCAGGCGGAACTCTGGAGGCAGAGAACAACGAGGTATGTGTACGTCAACATAAGCCCCTAAACCCTAAACCCTAAATCTGTAACCTTTAGGCTGCCACCTATGACTATGTTAGTAGCAAGGGTACACCGATCTTGCTATGTGGGTATTCTTTGGGATGTGGATGCAAAAGGGGATCGATTCCTCATATTTTTCTCTCTGTTCGCCGCCTAATGATAATGGGTTTCATTTGGTTCAGCCTGTTGTGATTGAAAGCAGCAATGATGATCCATGCCAATTATTTCTTGACATACGCCTCATCCAGACATAATTCCCTGAAACTGACAACGATTCTGGGCTCGAATGCCATCGAAAGCGACGACTTGAGTCATAGAAAAGACTTGTATGGGGGTAAAAATAGCAGGGAAAGTCTGCCTTAACTCCAAATGAGCCTTACGCTTGGTCAGTGGTAAGTGCAAGGATCCTTGGACACCCGTCTTATTGAGGGCTAGCCACTGATAAGAGTAGCAGAGAAATTGTGCCTTATCAGTGACTAGTCTGATATAAGAGTTGTGAGGTTTCAAGGACACTTGCCTTATCATTAACCAACTTAACATTCTTTCCAGTGGTAAGAGTAAGCAAGGACCCTTGGACACCTGCCTTATTGAGGGCTAGCCACTGATAAGAGTGAGGTTTCAAGGACACCTGCCGTATCATTGATCAAACCTAACATTCTTTTCAATGGTAAGAGTAAGCAAGAACCCTTGGACACCCGCCTTATTGAGGGCTAGCCAGTGATAAGAGTAGCAAGGGAATCATGTCTTATCAATGACTAGTCTGATATAAGAAGTTGTGAGGTTTCAAGGACACCTACCTTATCAATGAACATTTTAGGGCTTAGTAAGTGATAAGAGTAGTAAGGATCCTTGGGTATCCGCCTTATTGAGGGCTAGTCAGTGATAAGAGTAGCAGGGGAATCATGTCTTATCAGTGACTAGTCCAATATAAGAAGTAGCGAGGTTTCAAGGACACCTGCCTTATCAGTGGCTAACCATAGGATAAGCCTACCGTTAAATGTGCTTGGCACACAGGGGCCAAGGCCCACTAAGTTGTCTTTATCAAACAAAGCTCCAGTAACAGATGGATATATCCTAAATGGTCTGTCGTGCCATCACTAATTTTCTCCACAATCAGCATTGTTCAGTTCTAACTAACTATCTCTGATTCTACTGAAAGAGGATAAGTGAAATCTTGCCTCAGAGAAAGACTATCCATTTATCTTATTACTTTCCATGAGATTCTTTTCCGCAGGTTGGATTGATGATGTGTGTTGGGAGAAGGAAAGGGACCTCAGATAGGATAATCCCAAAAGGGATAAGAATGAGATAGTGAAAAAAAGTATGGAGAATTGTGTGACAGTAAAAGGGGAGTGAATTATTATTCACTACCTGAAGCTGGAGGGCAACAGCCGAACCGATTAGTAAAGGGTAAGAGTCAGACAGAAGACACAAAGTCTAGAAGGGACTTACTAGATCTCAGTTAGGAAGAGAGATGTTGAGACTCTCTTGGACTGTGCTGTGTCTACAGGTTTCGCCTCTTGGAGAAGACTACGAAAGAAATCCGTAAGGAACAACAAATTCTGTTATCTCTGGATAACAGGTCGATAGAACTCCGACTCAACTTCCACCACGGTTTGACACCCACACCTAAGACAAGACCTAAGAAGGGAACACATAAATCTTCCCCCTGTATCTATGCCTAAATTGTCCAAATCACACTCAGGAGTCTTCAAAAGATGTGTGGGGCTGGGGTAAATGGAGTCAGGGTTAGGAAGGAATGTTATTTTCAAGGGTTTGGGGCGTGAGTGATATGCTATGAATGGATTAAAGGTTGACGCTTCTAGCGCATTTTGTGTCTGCATTTATATGTGTGTATGTGTTTTTCTGCATCTGCGCAGGTGTTGGACATTTGTACTGTCTCCTGAGTTTGGGATCTTCTGGAAATTCGGGCAAAGGGACACGACAATCGTGCAAGTGAGGTCCACCGCTCAGTCAGCTCTCCTGATTTACATATATACATATATCTATATATACTTGTGAATGGAGTCGTAGGCTGGTCGGTACCTAGGAAGTCATTTTGTCTGGGACTTCTTTTGAAGAATGAGAGATTACTAAGGGTTTGACTCTGGCATTTCCATAAGGTCAATTAAGGGGACATAGAGTCATTGTCACAGTTAGCTAAGCGTGGAAGACTGTCCGAGAAGTCAACCTGATTAGATAGTCGGTCCGGAGAGTTAGCACCTCGGGGCTCCACATACGGGTCAGTCTTAAGGCGTTCTACCGCGCGTATGCCTATGCTACGGCGATCGAGAAAACGCCCTCGGCTGACCTACCTCTGCGATTGCATGTAAATTCCTTCGCACGTGGGCCAGTAGCTCAGCAGGGATACGCCCACCTAAGGGATGGTGACAGCTCCCGCAGGAGGAGGTAATGTTGTACCTCGCGGGATCCCTAACCTGTCGTAGGGAGTCGCGAGAGGTATAGCACGCGCGCACGGTCGGGGTGGTGTTTACGTTAAAGTGACAAAGGAAACTCCTGTGTGACACGGCTGTGAGGTCCGACACCAAACTTTATTCGCGTCTAGGGTGTGGGACCGTCGCGCGCGACAGCGGGGTTAGTAAGAAGGGAGATAGGTAAAGAAGTTTGTGCGAGGACATATGGTGAGTGAAGAACAAGGCGCAGCCGAAGATGTGAAGCTCGCTCATTCGTGAGCGATTGTGAGCAGGGAATGAGACACTTCCGGGGTTTGACCCCGGGCAAATCGAATAGCGAGATCAGATTTAGTAGAGGGTTAGTGGGTTGGGAGTTAGGAGAGAGGATTGTCGCGTGGAGGAGATGAGGCACGATGAAGATGGTGGAAGCAGACTCGAATAGCTCGCCCGTTGCTTCATGAGAACGGGCGAAGGGAAGTTCGGGTTGGGGATTTGGGGCATTAAGGAGCGATTGGCCAGGCTAGACTTTGGAAATAAGTGCTGCTTAGGCGGCGTAAGATGTATAGGTTGTGTGAGAGGACAGGTAGAGACTGAGGTTGGAGGCCATCCCGCAAGGGTAACGAAAAAACTTACCTGTTAGTGGATGCGTAGCCCATCACACTCTTCAAAGTAGTGAAGCAGGCGAGTTGCAGGCTTGGAAACTACCTACTAACAGGGACGTCACTCATCCCTTCGATTAAAGCAGTAAGGAGAGGATCGCGGGGGAAAGGCATGCCTATTAGCTTGTGTGTACCTGCCAGCCTGTGCGCTGTCGTTCGGTTGCCGGCACTAGAGTAAGGGACCAGGATGCGAAGGTTACAAGCCACCTAGCTGACCGAGGTAGTGGCTAACTCGTTTGACAAAATTGCAGCAGTCAAGTTGCAACTCGCAAGGACTGCAGATTTGTCGTTGGTCGTATGTCACTTAGCCTGTCAATCTGTGCAGAAATAGGCCAACCGAGGAGGTGCAGGCTCGCTTGTGGCCAGTATACTTCGGTTTACGAGCTAAAAAAGGGGTGTAGCTCGCTGAACTTGTCAACAAAAGTTGTCTGACTACAATTGACTAGACTGCAGCGCTTTGTGGCCGCCATTGCGGGGCCCTGAGGAGCATCAAGGAACCAAGGCCCTATGTCACGAGTCTGAGTGCACCCTCCTTGGATCTGAGAGTCTCAAACTTACCTTCTTCTGTCCTTCTGACTCTAAATTTAGTCTATTGGTTACGAGAGGAAGGCGGCAGGCAGGATTGCAACCTGTAGGACTGCATCAAGACTCTGAGTCAGCCCACCGATTGCGGGAGCTCTGCTGGAACCTAGGCGAGGTTCTGCAGGCATGGAACTATCAGGTAATCCAATCTTCTATCTGTATGACCTCATTATACCCATGTTTGCTTATCTCTCTTTAGTTTAACTGATGTATGCATGAGATTGCCCCTATGACTTTGCTTTCTTTCAGGACTTAATCAGAATGAATGAAAGGAATGTATGAGAGTAAAGCATAAGTTCCATTTTTATTTTGATTGAATGCAGACAAAGGGATGAACTAGGGGAAGGTGGGAGGAAGGCAGACTACGTGCGTTTGACCGGGTCAGCCAAGAACTGAGCATTGTTTTTAAGCTGAATGACCCAGGGTTATGTTTATTTGGCTATTTTCTGAAGGATCAGGCATTGTTTCTAAGCCGAATGGTTTGGTTGCTGTGTTTAATTTCAGAGGTTTTGCCTGAATTGGAGAGTTTAAGTTCTTGTTTTATTCTGAGGGAGGATTTTGGTATAAGGTTGAGCATTGTTTCTAAGTTGAATGGTTTAGCCTGAAAACCACGCACTTAAGTATAAATTGAGTCTAAAAGAAAGTACTTTACTTATATTTGCATGTGAACTGACAACTGGGCATTGTTTCCAAGCCGAATGGTCCAGCGCTAAGCCATATTACTAAGAAGAGAAGGGAAAGCGCTAAGCCATATTACTAAGACGAGAAGGGAAATCACATAGTATAATTGGAAGTAATTTGGGCAAGTTGAACATTGTTTCCAAACCGAATGGTTCAGTCCCCTGCCCATATGTGCATTTCTTTTGAGAACAAAGTCAGAGAGCAACTAAATTTTAGATATTAAACAGTCTAGGGTGGCTAGGCATTGTTTTCAAGCCGAATGGTCTAGTCAAATGTCCAAAGACTAGAGAAGTAGTAGTGCAACTTATTCGCGTATATCTTAAGGCACGCTAGACATTGTTTCCAAGCCGAATGGTCTAGCATTATGTCATATGTAAGTTGGGTATAAGGGTTGAATTACTTGAGGATTCCTGAACTATCTTATATGAGTTGACTTTGGGATGGTGAGAGTAATTACCTTTGTGGTTTGACCTGCATGTGACTGAGTGCGATTACTACTTAGTGTGAGTTTCAGTTTGATAGGTAGTTGCTTTAGTTGCTCGCCACGTGCTAGAGTCATAGGAGGTAGTTTCAATTCCTGCATTTTTTAAGTTAGGTTTATTTTTACTTAGGCCGATTTCTGCATTTTCTGGGATCATTTCTTATACTTGGTCTTGTATAAATCTTGGTAAGCCACTTTTTCTGCAGGAAGCGCTGTCGAAATTTCTACAAAACCAAGGAGTTAGTTAGATTTTGTTTTTTTCAGGGTATAGTTTTTCTGACGTTTTGGCTTCGTAAAAATGTGGAAAACCTCATTTTTTAAAGGGAATGCTACCCAAATTTTTGATAATTCAGGGAGTTAGACAAAATTAAACCTTGAGAAGTCAAAGTCATTTTAGATTCTGAACTTAGCTTTGTATAAATCTTGGAATAACACTTTCTCTACGGGAAGCGCTGCCAAAATTTTTACAAATCTAAAGAGTTAAGTTAAATCTCGTCATAGTTGAACTCAGGTCTTGTTCTCAGTTCATATCTGACTTAGTATAAATCTGGGAAGTCTACCTTTCTAAAGGAAGTGCTGCCCAAATTTTTACTAATTTAAGGAGTTAGACAAAATTTGACTTTCCATAATTAAAGATTGTTTTTGCTTTCATATTTGAGTTAGTATAAATTCTGCGAATGCGCTTATCCTACGGGGAGTGTTGCCGAAATTTTTTTAGTTTAGAGGAGTTATATTATATTATGACAGGCAGCAATTTTGGTAATCCACCCTGAATAGGGAAGGTTCTGCCAAAGGTCTACCATTTCTTTGGATACTTGCTTAGAGGTAGACTTAGGCATAGTTAATTAGGATGATTTGAGTGAGATCGTTTTATGGGGATTATTCTCCAGGGACTTATAGGTTAGCTTGGGGGATTGACATGTCATGTGTTACAAGTCCGCTTGATCGATTGATTCAAGATCAGGGCTAGATTCAGCTTGATCCCCGAAGGGTCATCCTCTGTTATCACTGATAACAGGTCGGTTGTCGATTCGTCGGTCTACAACTCAACTTCACTTCACCCTCGAATACTCAACCTAAAAGGCTCTAGCCCGGGTGCTTTTTATTGTTTTATTAAGGTTTTCACCCGGACTTTTATTGAATGGTCATTTAACAAATATGTATCTATGTTAGGTGTTCGCGTGGCCGGAGAGGGCCCACGCTTAAGGATTAAATAGGGGTTGAGATTGAGAAAAAAGAAAACCCCGCTTTATTGTTGAAAGCTTCTTAAAGATTTTTTAGTCGGACGTTGGTCCTAGGCCCGGGTTCAAGGTCCTTGTCCAGGACATCCCAGGTCCTAGACTCTGCATGAAAGGGATCTCCCCCCCCGCAAAGCCGAATTGCCCTGCCTGCCGATACACCTAGCCTGAAAGTCGAAGGTGTCGCGGCGGCCGCACGGCTATCGACACGACTGCTTGCGTATTCATGCATTGCTAGTCGACATGGGAAGGCCCTGCGTCCACGCGGTTTTATACAAAGTCTCGCACATGACACCTGTCCGACTTCCGCATCGAAGAGGTATGGGATGACTCCTAAGGGACCAAGAGTGTTGTCGCGTTGTCTGTCCAGTGTCGTTCTGTATATGCATATGTATGTGTGTGTGTGTGTATTTTTATTTTTATGTTCTTTATAGTTGTGTGTGCGTGGCATGTGGGATGCGTCCTAGTCGATCGGCGACGAGTCGCGCTTGGGACCTCCGCCTCCCAAGATGTCGGTTCGCATGCGGGTCCGATAGAGGCGTAATACCGCGTGTACCCCCTGTGCTACAGCGAACGAGAAACGCCCTCGGCTGGTTCACCTCTGCGATTGCAACTGAGTAGCTTTCATATTGTGGACTGGTAGCTCGGCAGGGATACGCCCACCGAAGGGAGGTGACAACTCCCGTAAGGTGGAGGTAAGTTGTGCCTTGCGTAAGCCCTATCTTGTCGTAGGGGCTCGCGAGAGGTATGGCTGACACACTCGGCCGGAGCGGCTTGCGGAAGCTCCATTATGTATTTGCGACGAGGATTAAGACCAACTCCTGCGTGACGCGGTCGGGAGGGTCCCGCGCTGCCTTGTGCGGTGCCGGACCGATGTGCTTGACAACGCACCACAAAAAATGGAATTACCGCTCGCCGCGCCGTTAAAACCGGTACAATGGCTTCCGTGTGGCATCACCGCGTGATCACACCTCCAAAATGATTGATTCACAGTGCCACAAAAATCTAGCACATTGCCCCTATAAAAAAAAATGTCGACGTGCCGCCAACTTCGACAGCATAATCCCACTGGATACACTGTCGTTGTCGTGCTGCTGATCGAGCAACACTTCCCCACACTCACATAAAAAAAAAAAAAAAGCACTGTCGTTGCGCGACAATCCAACAACATTCTCCCCACTAATAGAGCAGCTATCACCGTGCTAAAAAAAAGGTTGCCGCCGAGTCAAAATTTCGGCAGCGTAACCCCCGACAAACCTTTGTTGCTTGCCTCACCGTCCAACCTTCACGCAGCCCACAGGCCGCGGCCCACAGGCTGTCGCCCTTCTCCTCCTCCAACTCACTACAAAACTTCAGCAGCGTCTTCCCTCACCTTGCAGACCTCCAACTTTCCACCAGCAGCACCGCCCCACAGTAGCAGCCAAGCAGTATTCACTCAAGTGAATGGCCCAACAACACTACCACAAGTGTGAGGTTGCTGGGTAGAGCGCTGACTTTTATAGCCAGCCGAAGGCATGTGGGCAGGTGCTATGTCCACAGCCACGCGAAATTCGTCAGTGCTTCTGGCCCTTGATCTAAGTCAATGGTCAGGAGCTAGGTGCCTTGGTTTTCCCCTAGGGGAACCAAGGTCATCCATTCCCTGAAGCATCTGGCCTTCCCTGCAGGCCACATGCTCTAGGAAATGGTTGTACCCAGCCAGACTGCAGCCTGTTCATAAAAATGAACAAGCGCAGTCTCTTCACCCTTAGAACCTTCTACCCTGTATCTATTCCACTCCCCCGGCCATATACGTGGCCATTTCCTTTTTTTTTTTCCTACCTTACTTTTTTTTTTCTTTTTTTTTCTTTCCTTTTACCTTTCTTGTCCCCTCGTTTCTCTATGTAGGGGGCAACTCGCCGTTCAAAATGAACGGTCGCACCCTCCTCTCAGTCATTTCATAGAGTCGAACTAGAGTCAAGCTCAGCAAAGGTCAAAGCCCCGCGGGCCCGTACCTAGCATAAGGAGAGCCCCAGATCCAGGTGTCCGTTCGCAGCTCATTCCCAAGCGAACGGGCGTGCATGGTGCTTTCCGTGATAAAAAGACCGACAACAAAAATATCCAAAAGTCGAAAAAACACAAAATTTAAAGAAAAAACGGGAAAGGAAAAAAAAAAAAAAAGGAAAACAAAAAAACGAAAAGGAAAAAACTTACCTTAACCGTCGTGGCGGTCCGTGAAAACGACACCACTCCACACCCTCAAGGGACTAAAACCCCTGTCTCATTTAATCGCGCAATATGGCGCATGCTTTTCCCCAACATCCATCATGCGTCTGTATCTGGCGCAGTTCGGGTGCCAGATTCAGGTGCGTTGTCACCAGTCTTTGCCCGTTCGACCAACGGGCGTGGACTCAACTCGTAGGACTTTCTCTCTCTCTCTCTCTTTCTCTCTCTCTCTCTCACTCTCTTTCTTTCTCTCTCTCTCTCTTTCTCTCTCTCTCTCTCTTCCTTTCTCTCTCTCTCTCTCTCTCTCTCTCTCTCTCTCTCTCTCTCTCTCTCTCTCTCTCTCTTTCACACACACACACACACACACACACACACACACATACGCATACACAGAGTGTAGTACTGTAAATTCTCACGTTTTAGCAGTACGTTCATTCGATTTTGGTCTCTTTGTCGAAAGAAGTATCAACCCGTTCGTCAAAACGAACGGGTACCTCACAAAAGAAGAAAGAAAAGGAAAATATACAAATTGAAGAATCTTCAAAACATCTAACTGAAAAAAAAATAAGCAAAAAAAAATAAAAAATAAAAAAAATAAAAAATCAAAAAACACCTTAAAAAAAAAAAACAACCGGCTGCCCGTTTACAACGGCCGCCTGCAGCAACTCTCGGAAGTCCCCATTCACTTTCAGTAGCGCCATGTGGCGCTCTGGCTTTAGTTAGTTTTTTTTTTTTCCTAGCTATTTCCCGTTGGCCTATCCCAACAGTTGCTCTCCACAGACTACAGAAATGCAAATCTGAGTTCGAGTCCTGATGAACTCGAACAGGTTTGGACCATTCCTCGATTTGTGTGTGTCATCCTTGAGCAGGGGTCATGCTGAACTCGGCGCGGCAGACAAAAGCCGCACGATCTTGAAGATCGCACAGTGTCGGGACTGGTGAGTCTCGAATGACTTCCCATCACTCGAGAGATTGTATACGGCCGATTTGTGCACGACAGAGAAAACCGAAGGCAAGAAGGACGGAGGGATCAAGGCATGAGCACAGACACTAGGGAGCTAGAGGCTGCGCAAAGTCGTCGAGACCCCTGAACTTGGAAGAAATTGTCAGTGCAGGAAGCAGTAAAAGGACCGAAAGAAAATAGTGAACGTGATCCTTCCCCCGAAACGGAGGACCGCCAGAAAAATGGTAGTAACATAGGATGTGCACCGCAAAAGGAGAAAAGAAGCAGAAAAGGATAGGACGTAAGGCGCCGGAACGAGAAAATGTAGTCGGGCTAAGTAGGTCACTAGGACGCAGCGGCAAGAGGTCCAAGGGGGCCACAGGCCAAACAAGGACCCGTGTCCGGGGAGGCCAACGGCGAGACAGAGTGTCGGGAACCACGTGAGACCAAGAGAATAGGTGGTACCGACGGGACAAAGTGTCGGGGACCACGTGAGACCAAGAGAAGACATGGTACCGGCGGGGCAAAGTGTCGGGGACTACGTGAGACCAAGAAAAGACATGGTACCGGCAGGACAAAGTACCGGGGACCACGTGAGACCAAAAAAAGATGTGGTGCCGGCGGGACAAAGTGTCGGGGACCACGTGAGACCAAGAAAAGATGTGGTACCGGTGTGACAAAGTGTCGGGGACCACGTGGCACCAGGCAAAAATGCGGTATTAGCACTGGACTAGTGACGGGGACCATAGGGGACTAAGCAAAAATTGCGGTACCAGCGGGACCACCAGCGGGACGGGTACCGGCGGGACAAAGTGTCGGGGACCAACGTGGGACAAGCGGCGGGGACCCGTGACGTCCCAAGGAAAAATGGCGGCATGGTATGCGGTGCAAAAAATAAAACAAGGTGCACCGTCAAGATCGGAGATCTTGACGGCCAAATTTATTTGCACCACTAATGTAATCACTAGTGGGAGCAACTGGGAGGGCTAAAAGAAAAATTAAAAAGTAAAGAAACAAGTGGTGGGAGGCATGGGAGCAATCCGAAAAATCTCGGATTGCCCTCCCCCAAGAAAATAAGGCCAAAGGCGGCCAACATGAAAAAAAATAAGATCTGGAAAAAATCGATGCAAAGGGGCCTACCGTTTGGAAGGAAGGAGGACTAACGGTGACTCCCAAGGGCATGGAAGGGCCACAACTGCAGTCTGAAAAATAACGGACTGGCCCTTGAGTGTACGAAGGGCCAAAACTAAGAGGAAGAGGCAAGAAAAGGGCCTTAACGACTAGTTGACACTTGGCAAGCAAAAAGAAAAAGAAAATGTGGGAGAATGAGACAAGGAGAGTGAGAGGGAGTGAGTGAGTTGGCCGAGTAGAGACTGCCAGGTCCCAACTGTCCAAGAAAGGAGGAAAAAGAAAAAGAAAAAGAAAAAAATTGAGAAAAAAAGGTCTTAACGGCTAGTTGACACTTGGCATGCACAAAGAAAAACAAAATAATAAAAAAAAGAGGTGAGGGAGGATGAGTGAGTTGGCCATCAGTTGGGACTGCAGCAAGTAGGGACTGCCAAGTCCCAACTGTCCACAAGTGGTGGAAAACAAAAAAAAAAGAAAAAAAAGAAAAAAAAGTAAAATGGGGAAAGTCAAAAGGGCACTAACGGACAAAAACGGCCACATAAGGGAAAAATTTTGGACCAGATTCACTTGGGCAATGTGGCGGTTACAAAGGACCATGTTTTTCTTTGAGTTATGCTAAGAAAATTAAAAGAAAACAAGGCCCCATGCAACCGAAAAATAACGGATTGCACGGGGGAGGCCAAAGTCAAGTTTCAAGTACACCAAGAGCCAGAATTGAGGCCGGATGCACTTGGGAATTGACCGCCTGATTTTCTTTTGGTAGGAGGCTAGTTGAGGGACATTGGGGCAAGGGAAACTGCCCCTAGTGCAGTCCGAGTTGCAACGGACTGCATAGGGAGGGGCAAACTCATGTTTTGGGGGCTCTGGGAGCCAAGTAAGAAACGGGCTAGCCTAGAAAAATCGGAACCAAGGGGGCTCAAAATGAAGACTAACATGAGTAAAATGAGCCCCCTAGGGGCATGGGCATGCCAACCTTGTGAGCCGGGGTGTAACGGTCAACAGCCGGCCATGAACCTGGCCACAATCAAGGTCCTAGGGCCTAGAAAGGAGATGCACAACAAATTGACACATGTCACCAAGAAAAAAAAAAAAAAAAAAGGAGAATGGGGAGAAAAATGAGGAAAAATGAGGAAAAATGAGAGAAATGGGTGGAATAGAGTGTGTCGGTCCATTGGAATGACAGCAGTAGGGACTGCCAGGTCCCAATGATGACCTCACTCCTCCTAGATTCAAGGAGTGCAGGCCGGATTGCTGAGATATGGCCCTTGGGGCCATATCTCAACAATATCTGAATTTAAAAAGGAAAAATTAAAAGACAATGTAAAGGGTGAAATTCTGGTTTTCTCTTCGACTATGAATCTGAAATCAGATCTCATGGTGGAGAGAAAACAGCCATTTTTTGTGGGCCAGCAAAAAAACGGCTAGATCCGGAATGAGGTGGCAGCCAAAACGACAAACAAAACAAAAAGGAGAAAAAGATAAAACAGTGCATTTGCTCCAAAAAAAAGCCTGATGGCCCAAAAATTGAAAAATTGGACCTAGGGGCTCAAATTTGAAGCATGGGCTACCATGGGGTAGCTCGGAATAATCCTGGTTTTGGATTTCAGTCCGATCCAAGGCGGAAAATGCAGCGCCACATTGAAAAATGGTCCAGCCTACCCAAGGTAGGCCAAACTCAGAAAAATGCTGAAAAAAGACCTTGTTGGCCTTTTTCTCCAATTGGGGTTGCAGTTTCTTGGTCGAGGCCCTAGAAACAGCATTTTGGAAAAGGGATAGAGGCCTTGGGATGCCAAGAGGCAATCCGAGTTGGTACCAATCACTCGGACTGCATGTATCTGACAAAAAAAAGGCAGAGGTACCTCCGGAGAGACCTAGAGGTGAAAATTGGCCTTGGGGGGTACCTCGGTTCACTTTGGGGCACTTGGGAAGGCCCAAGGGCTGGGCGGACTGCTGTTCCCAGCCTATATAAGATGAGGATTCAGTCCGCCACATTCACACTTGCATATGGAGTGCCCATGCTGCTCAAATGAGCCCGTGAGAGCTCTTGAGGCAATTGGAGAGTGGTGAGGGGAACCCCTGCCAGTCCGGAAGCTTGGAAGTGGCTGTGAGCTAGTAGGAGGAGACTCTACAAGCTAGTGGTAGTGAGGGAGGTAGATCGCCATAGCTCCCAGGCTAGTAGAGGAGAAGGCAAGACTGAGATGAGTCTTATTAGCCCTCCTACAGCGGAGGACTCCCTAGTCTTAGTGATAGGAGTCCGTGGGTACTCGAAGGAGGTGAGAGAAGGGGGAAGGAAAGACTTGGAGAGGGAGGTAGCCATAGCCAAGGAAAGGGAAGCTTCATCGAGAAGGAGGCATCCAACGGGGTGAGTGGAGAAGTGTCTTCTTCTTCTTCTTCTTCTTCTTCTTCTTCTTCTTCTTCTTCTCATCCTTCTTCTTTCTCTTCTTCCTTTTTTCCCTCCTCTTCTTCTTCTTCTTCTTCCCCTCCATCTTCCTCCCTCTCTCCCCCTCCTAACTCCTCTTCTTCCTACACCTTCCCCTTGTGTTGTTGAGCTAAATCCTTGTCTTTTTCTCTCATAATCTCTCTCTCCTACTCATTTCTCTACTTGGTGGCAAATTGCAACTCGTATCTTGATGATGTGTAGTGTTTAAGTGATAATCCATGCTTGTTTTGTCCATTCTAGCCTCTCCTTGTGAATCGCAATCCTTCCCCTTGTGCTGTTGAGCTAAATCCTTGTTTTTTTCTCCCTTAATTTCTCTCTCCTACTCAGTTATCCACTTGGTTGCAAATCGCAACTCAAATCTTGATGATGTGTAGTGTTTGAGTGTTGATTCATGCTTGTTTTGTCCATTCTAGCCTCTCCTTGTGAATCACAATCCTTCCCCTTGTGTTGTTGAG
>BFEA01000049.1:1758841-1777963 GCA_003427395.1 Chara braunii
TCAATCTAATGATTCTACTCCATATGAGATGGATAATGTGTCCCCCACTTATCAATCAATAAAAAAAAAAAAAAAAAACGCCGCTTTCAGACCCCGCGCAAGTAAGAGTCTGTGTGTGTGTGTGACTGTGTGTGTGTCTGATTCGGTGGGGGTGGGAGGGGCGACCCATCCCCCACCAATCAATCAATTAATCAATCAATCAATCAATCAATCAAAATAAATAAATAAATAAAATCTATCTGTTTTGAGTCAGGTTTTGTTTTTGATTTTTTTTAAATAATTTTAATGCTAAAAAAATAAAAATAAAAATATGGGGATGTAGAGAGCAAAAAACTCTACACCCCCATATATATATATATATATATTTCCACTTATGTTTTGCCTTCAAAAAAAAATCCGCGGGCCAAGTTGTACCACGTTGAACTCGGTTTAACGCGGAGTTGAAACGGGAGTTGAACGGGAGTTGAACTGTTCAACTCAAAACCCCCGTTGAATCCGATTTCGGACACATAGCCTGTGGGCGTGAGCAGTTGGTACAACCATGAATTGTTGAGACGTGGACCGAGAAAGTCAACGTGCATGTCAGCCAATGGGTGACTGGCTTACGAGACGGAAGAAAGTTGAGTGTTGGGCGCCTCTCTGCAGGTGTGCCGCTGTCGCGTGCGGCGGTCCCGCACCCCGCTGGGAGCGTTGAACCTCACGGTCGTATCACGCAGGATTTATTTTTGAAGAAACAACTTGTCACCACTCCAACCGTGCGCGCGTGCTATACCTCTCACGACGTCCTGCGACAGGTCGGGACGTCGCGAGGTACAACTTACCTCTACCCGAGGGGTTGTCACCACCCTCAGGTAGGCGTATCCCTGCTGAGCTACCAACCCACGTGCGAAGGCTTTTACATGCCTAAGTAGAGGTAGGTCGGCCGAAACCGTTTGCTCGATCGTTGTAGCACTAAATGGGGTCCGCGCGGTAAGACACCTAGAACCGACCCGCTACGTATTTCAGGTCGAACTTTTTAATGGAAGTCTATTTCCGCTCTATGCTTTAATTTTCTGATGATCGAACATGTCCGACTTTCCTAGCTGGTAAGACTTTCTATCCTACTGAACAGATTATGTCACAACTGTTAACAAATAGCACATGATTTATATAAGACCATAAAGAGTATGAGAGTATTACCGCCGGGAACCCTTTCCACTGTCACAAGTGCTGTGTGCCCAGGACTCTTCACGATGTCAAGCCCAGATTCAATCCAAAACCCACGAACAAAACAGACCTGCACATGATAATGCAAAGACAATCCACATGCCATGCACTAGCGGAGTCAACCATCAATCCACACCTCAGACTATGTCCCTCACTTCCCAAACCATGTAATGCAGCTAAATCTTTTCCTGAGACGTAAGCCCAACCCCCTCACATTTATTCAAAGGATCATTGAGAGTGATTAGGACCATTTAGGCAATGACCACAGGTGACAGTTTTACTGATCACATGGTTCGACTTTAGATGTGGGTATCAAGTCATAAGGGGGAAAAGTTGAATCGGCAACGACCGACCTGTTATCGAGTGATAACAGAAAGTTGAGTCCTTTATGTAGGACTTCTCCTTCGATTGCAGTAGACTAAAACAGAGACCTGCACACACACAGGTCAACAAAGATTCAACATCTCCACTCGATTCCCACATATTAAGGGTCAAGTCCTTAGATCTGGTACGTGATATTTGGGACCAATTCCCAGTGTCTGATTCCTAACTTCTATCTACCCTAAGTCATCTGTCATTCTTCCTCCTATGTCCTAGGTCGTCTTAGGGAAACTCATATTTCCCCAACTCTCAGTACTTGCATTTTTTTTCTCTCTTGTGGACAAGCATACCCTCTAGTGCTTCACGCGGTAGTCTAGCTGAGATTAACTCATGCTGTTGACACCTCCTCATTAGGAGCTTATTCAATAAACTGAGGCTACGCAGAACCTCACTTTTTCCTAATTCTTTGTCCCTGCGGTTTTTGCCTTCTATTTTGCTCCTCCCTATGGACTTTTGGAGTCGCCCCTGATGGAACACTCCCTTATTCTTTTTATTCTTTTTGTCCTGACATACGCAAGTCGCGGGTAGACTCACCCGGGAATCTTCCACTACTTGATCAATTACAAATCAAAAGGTTAGTCATACGAGTAGTCAAGTTGCCCCTACGGAAACACTCAACCACCCTTCATAGTCCATGCAATCTTCATGCAATCAAACAATTCAAGCAATCATGCGCGGGTGACCGGATAACCCACAAGTGAGTATTAGTTACAATAAGTGGTTCCAAAACCCATTTCAGATTCAATTGTCAATTCAGAGACTAAGCTAGTAATAGGCGGCCTTCCCTGAAGCCCTCTATTACTCCTTGATCAGAGCTCAGTCTATCATCACAAGTGTACTAGGATGACCCTACGGGAGTCACCCTACTACTTTCTTAGAGTCAGACGAGCCAAGATTAAGTCAGTGGACTTAGACAATCCGAAATGCCTTACTTGGTACGTTAGGGTGTAGCCAAGCAGTTTATATAGAATGACTCTATGAGAGCCTCATATATACGGATCCAATGTTAACTAATCAGGTCATTGGTAATCATGCAATGCCAAACAAGTAGCAGGGTTACTCAATTCTCTTCCTGTTAGTTGATCCCTAGATCAAACAAAGTATTAAGATAACCCTTCCGGAAGCCACCTAATATCTGTTCGATGTGTAGGGAACCAAATTGTTTGTAATTGTCAATTGATCCCCAGATCAAACAGAATATTAAGATGACCCTCCCGGGAGCTACCTAATATCTGTTTGATGTGTAGGGGATAGAGATTATTTATAATTGATCCCTCGATCAAACAAAATATTAAGATGACCCTCCCGGCAACCATCTAATCATTTGTTTGATGTATAGGGAATCAAGATTATTTATAATTGTTAATTGATCCCCAAATCAAACCGAATATTAAGATGACCCTCCCAGGAGTCACCTAATATTCATTCGTTGTATAGGGGATGAAGATTTCTTGTCAGTTGACCCCTAGATCAAACAGAATATTAAGATGACCCTCCCGGGAGCCATCTAATAAATGTTCGATGTATAAGGGATAAATAAATTATTTGTAGTTGTTAATTGATCCCCAGATCAAATAGAATATTAAGATGACCCTCCCGGGACCCACCTAATATCTGTTCGAAATGTAGGGATCAAAATTATTTGTAGTTTGTTAATTGACCCCCAGATCAAACAAAGTATTAAGATGACCTACCCGAGAACCATCTAATATCTGTCCGATACATAGGGGATCAAGATCATTTATAGTTGCCCTAGGAGTTACATTTATTAAGTTAGGCAAAGGCATGTTGACTTACACGGAAGGCAACACAGATCGTCCTAGACTCATGAGTTTGTGTACTCACCCGGGAGTACTTAATTCCCTCCTTAAGTCTAATCCGATCTTTCGATAGGAGAACTCCACGGGAGACTCTTATTACCTCTGCTTTTGTCAGTTATTTGAAAACGGTGTTTTTCGCGGAAGTATCGGATTAGTTTTTTCCTTGGTTAAATCAGTTGAAAATGTGTACTTTATGGGAGTATCAGATTAATCTTGGATTTAACTGTTTGAGTTACCAGGAAAAACGCACGGCATTTTTCCATCCTTAATGTTGAAGTTCAGGGCTAAATAGTTAGGTTGGGTAGCTTGCACGGCAAGTACTCTTTTAGTCATTCCAGACAGCGCGACGACCCCGACGGAGGCCTCCATCAAACTGCCTTTGTTGTCTCAAAACCAAGCAGGCTAAGTTTCCTTCTCGGTTCTTTCCTAGGTTCCTTCCTTTCCTCAGGCAAGGTTCTCATTCCAATCATATAGTACTTTTTCTTAATTGATATGATTAGTCCTGAAGAAACCTATAAACAGTATATCACATAAATACGCAGGCATTTCGCTAGAAGGGGTGTAGTTAATAAGGGATATGGGGAAGGAATCGATGACGCGTACCTTACAGTTCCCTGCCTCCAGAGTTCCTCCTGAACTCCAGCAGAGCTCCCGCAATCGCCCTGTTTTGTCGGTCTCGTATTACACCTGCAATGGGTCGTTTGGTCCCTTTGTAGGAATATATCTCTAGACACAAGCACATGAGATGAACAATCAGGAGAAAAAAAAGTATTTGAGGGGGATGGAGGAGGCAGGCACCATCACATATTGACAATTTTCCTCTCCTCTCCGTCGCTCCATATTATTTCCCTTCTCTAGCCCCTGCTTTCCATTCCTTCCTTGGCCCATAATTTAACACAAGTACTTAATTAATCAATAAATAATAATAATAATAATAATAGTAATAATAATAATAACAAAAATAATAACAATAATAATGATAATGTACGGTATATATTTATAGACTGCCAAACTGCGAAATCTATAGATGTCTAGAAAATGCATGAGTATAGAGTGCACATGCATTAAGTATTTACAAAATAAAGCATTATAACGAAGTAATGAGCCAATGTCCAAGCCAACAAGCAACATCAATGCAGTATCCAGAATCACTCTTCATGTCTGGCGCACAGCGCCCAACCTACTCTAACTTATTATCCTACGATGCAGTTAATTCACACAACAAGATCATTTTGGTTCACATGTCTGCCCATACCATCGGCAACCTCTCTTTTATGTACTTAGGCGGGTATCTTGTCACCCTTAATTAGACCTTGGTAATCCCACACGATGCCTTATTCCTGAAGGTCACCCGATCATCCGTCGTTCCTCCCCTGGCGTCTAGCAGCCCGGCTATGGCCGCATACGCCCTGCTACCCCGTTACGTGTGTAGATGTCCAAACACAACTTTCGCGGCTCGGACCGGCTATACAGTGCTGGTTAGTGAGGTTCATGCGTTCACCTATCCAACTACCATGCCGCAGGAGCCTAAATACCTACGTACGGAAATGTCGAACTAACCTGAGATGAATATTCAGGTCCGCCTTCACTCAGGGCGGTCATGAGGTTGATTGGGGTTATAAGTACCGAAATAATAATAATAATAATAATAATAATAATAATAATAATAATAATAATAATAATAAACAAGATGATAATGCTTATTTTGCACAATCATGTTGAAAACCAGATCAGATAGAAAGCAGAATTGTCCAATTCAACATCAATGGAGAATCGTAACCTCGAAACCAAATGTCAACGAGGGCTTGATTTCGCCACCGTCCACATACATACCCTGACTCCTTTCCCTACTCTGTGTTTGATGCCCAAGCGGGCTGAAATCAAGGATTGTTAGTTCGTAGCGAGTAGGATCAGCGGTTGCAGGTCCGTGTGTCTGTGTCCGTGAAGAGTCAAATAAAAACAGCCTGACGCAGTCACATCTCTCAGGGTCTGTATAGCGAATATGACCATACACACACAACCTGTGCACACACAGATACGGTCTGCACATACACACAGTCTGTCGAAACGTGTCAAAACAATCTGTCTGTTTTCTGCTATTTGTCTGATACAGTTCGTCTGTCACTGTTTGTCTGTATGTTCGTGCCTATCTGTCTCCCTCTCTTCTCTCTCACCAGGGAAGCGGCACGATCCAGTCATTCCCAGTCCGGTCCAGCAAGCACTATGGGGGACTGGATGTACCATGGACCGATAAAAAGGGGCAGACCAAACGAGCTACAGAGGTATAAGTAGGGAGGCAGTGCCCGACCATTCATTCACTCCTGCTTGAGCCATGCGGAAGTCCTGTCACAGCGACTTGCGCAGGGAGGTCTGCAGTGAGCCCGGAGGACGCAGTGGGCGAGAGAGAAGAAGCTCAGTGCAGTGATATGGTAGAGACAGCCATAGCTGTAGTTGGGGTGTAGTGCATATGAATAGTGAGGTGTCTGGGCGCTGAGTCGCCTTAGGCAACTGAAAGTGAACTTGTATCTGGAAGTCATATCTCTGAGTTTCTGTGAACGTCGCCGGCTTGTCGCACCACTGTTTACATGCATGAAAAGTGTGAATGAGGACGAGTCTTACTGCAAATGAAATAATAATAATAATAATAATAATAATAATAATAATAATAATAATAATAATAATAAACATCTCAGAAATCAATCAACATCATACGTATGAGATCTGATAGTTTTGACCTTGTACTACCAGCAGAATTGCACTCCGAGACTCATCAAATAAGAACTCATCACGAGCTCATATCTGTCAATGCTGAAATAACCCCACCATTATCATCAACAAAGAACCAGGGTTGTCCTCCTTTCTGGCGTTCTGTGTCCAGATTACAGCCGGTAGACCCTATCTAACCTCTACTATAATGCAGTTGGTGACACCCACTGTTTCCCCGTAGTACGTGTCGATCTCGGTCAATGTCGTTTGTCTGCGCATCAGGTAAATCTATCGCACCCTTCACAACCTCGGTCACCACTCATAGATGTCACGTGGGCCCAGGGATCATTGTGTGTTCTATCCAGTTACAGGCAGACATCCCGGTTAGGGATGCCTGCTATCCCCCTGCCCCCAGTCTGTTTGCTCGGTCCGAGTATGTTTCAGGCTCCGTCTTCCAGTTCATGTGTGTCTGTCTTCTGTTTGTTTGTCAGGGCTGTTTGATCTTGTTTGTATGTGCCCCAAACGGCTACCACGCAGCTACTATCGGTCTACGTGTTTGAAATTGCAGCCTATCGACATCAGTCACAGTCCCGATATTTATGAAGAAGTTGACTCTTTGCAGACTGTCGTCGAGATCAGGTATGTGTTCTCTCACCATCCCCTTCATCTCCCCTTTCTTTCTTTCTCTGTCTTTTCTCAGTCCCTTACGGCCTTCTTCAGGTGTACTTTCTCCCTCCTTCTATCTGTGTCTGTTTGTTTGCTTGTTTGCTTTTGTCTGTTCGTTTTGATTACCTGTGTCTGTCTGTTTTCATTTCATTTGTTTGTTCATCATATGTATGTCTATATGATCGCCTTTCTGTCTGTGCCCGTATGTTTGTCTCCATGTTGGACTGTCAGTCCGTATGCCGGTTTCCTTTTGTCTGTTTTATGTTTGCCTGTCTGTCGTTGCCTGCCTCCTTCTGTTTATTTGTTTGTCTCTCCCCCTTTTGTTTTCTTCATTCCTCCTTCTCTCCTTATCTCTCCTTTCTCATTTTCCAACTAATCAGGCTCAATGAACTTCACACAGCACCCTCAGTGACAAACCGCTGAGCATATTGTGGTCACAATACTTCACGGGACCTCTCAGTCAGCTTGAAGTGATGGCAGTACGTATCAATTATGAGCTGATGACTCATGCTTACCATGCATCCTGCACTTGAGACCGGTAATTACAGCAATTTATTTTCGTTAACAATAATAATAATAGTAATAATAATAATAATAATAATAATAATAATAATAGTAACAATAGTAATAGTAATAATAATAATAATAATAATAATAATAATAATAACAACGATAATGCTAGTCAATCAATGATAATAAAAAGAAATAATAAATTTAAATAATAAAAAATGCAAGGAAAACATGCAACAGTGAACTTCATAAATCAAACAGCATCATACACATAAGACCAGATAGTCGTGACCTCAACAACAGATTTGCATCACGAGATTCACCACACAAGAGATCATAATTGTCAATGTTGGTCAAGTCTCCTCACCATCATCAATGAAGAACCAACGTTGATATCCTATCTGGCGCTCGGCGCCCTAACTACATGCGACAAATCCTATCTACTGTACTATCTACAATGTCGCATGATGAAGTCAACAGCTTCCCAAAGTACGATCAGACCTTAGCCAGCAGCCCACGAAGAACTTAAAGATGTCGCATATGCAGACCATCGTCACCACAGGGTAAGTGCCCCTTCGTCATCATCATCCCTCTTTCGCCATCATCATCATCTCCTTCGTCATCATTCTCATCATCATCCCCTCCTCCTTTCTCCTCTCTCTCTCCTTCACTTTCTCCTCCTTCGATTCTCTCTCCGATCTTTCTCTTTCTTCTCACCTTCGATCCTTCTCTCCTCCCTCTCTTCAATCTTTTTCTCTCTTCTCATCTTCGATCTTTTTCTCCTCCCTCTCTTCAATCTTTTTCTCTCTTCTCATCTTCGATCTTTCTCTCCTCCATCTTCTCTCTCTCTGTCCGTCTGTTACATGCCCAGATGGGCGATGTTCATATAAACCAAGGATCCGCAACGTGATGAACAAGTCTGAATGGACAATGCAACGCTAATGAAACCTCAACAAACAGTGTCCATTCTGATGCATACAAAATAGTGTTCCATAGCGCAGTGGAGTGACTCAGATACAAGTCATAACCTGACCGGAACTGACCTCCTTTACGTAGTACAAGATAGTGCAACGGAATTCTAGAATACTAGTGACTAACCCAATCAATGTTACAATGCAGTCCAAACATACATCATTCTCACCACGCGTCGTGAAGGGAGTCTGGTGCCATACACAGACAGAGGTGCCAGGGCCATTTCATGTACAGACGAAGAGGAGGGGATAAGATGGAGAAGAGGAGGGGAGAGATGGGAAAGTCATCAATGCCAAGTCCTGTTGCAAGTACCAAATAATCGTCGTCCCGTGTTTGAATCCCAATGTCTAGTTTGGATCTAATGTCGTCAAGTCTCAAGTCACAACTCTCTCCCTTTCTCTCTTCCTCTCTCTCTCTCTCTCCTTGGTTGAATCATGAACGTCTCACATACACACATTTCATCGATAGGACAAGCGAAAACGAAATGATTATTCTGCTGAAACGGGGAAATATACACTGCCACTTTTTGATTTGCTCGTTTTATCGATCCGAGTAGCGCGCGGCGAGTCGCACGCTGGAGACTTAGTTGTTGGCCAAGGTCTCTTTCTCTCTCTCACACACACACACACATCTCTATCTTTCGATATCTCTCCCTCAGACACACACACGCCCAACAAACGCTAGCTTTAACTCGCTTTCCCCCACTTCGATTCGTCTCTCCCTAGCGCTATCTTCTCTCCCACACTACTTTGACACTAGTCTTCTCTAATGAAGCTGCGTGGATCGATTAGTCCGTTGCACTCTCTCTCTCTCTCTCTCTCTCTCTCTCTCTCTCACCCACACACATACGAGTAGTAGCCCATCCCGACGAAGTAGTGGGAGATTCGATAGATTATGCCCATCTTTTCGATGACAGTTTGCGCGAGGCCAGCCGCTGCCCCGGAGGCTTTTCCGGCGGCCTGGTACATCGCGCAGCGAATCGGTCGAAGCACCTCTCTCTCTCTCACACACACACACACACACACACACTCGTGCGAAAGATTCGATCGATTTTGTTTGTCCTTTCCGATGGAAGTTGCGCGAACCCAGCCGCAACCTCGGTTGATCGAGGTACACACTTACACCCCCCCACACACACACCATCGATATGATGAGCAAAAACGGAATGAATCTTTCACTGAAACGTGGAACTATACACCGCCACCTTCTGATTAGTTTGTTCTCACGATCTGAGCAGCACGAGCGAGTCAGGGTTGGATACTTAGTTTGTTTCTCTCTCGTACACACACACACACACACATACACACATAATCTGATAGCAAGTTCCATAGATGAGCGGGGGGGGGGTGAGACCCTATTCACTCTCCATCTCCCGTTGGTGGAAGTGACCGATAGTTGGGGCGAGATCGTCGCTCACTCACTGGCATATACATATACGTAGTAATAGTAGTAGTGACAGTAGTAGTAGTAGTAGTAGTAGAGATAGTAGTAGAGATAGTAGTAGAGATAGTAGTAGAGATAGTAGTAGTAGTGACACCAAAGATCGTAAGACTTACCTGTCTTTGCTCCTTCCTTTCCCGTTGCCGTAGTTGTCGTCGTCGTTGGATGTTTTCCTGCTTCGTCACGCTGCAGTATGCCAAAGCGGTAGTTCGACAACCACGAGCTAGCTGACTAACGAAGTCCGATGGTTGACATGCGCGGTTCATGAGGTTGCTGGCAATATCACGGCCAGGTGAGCAACCTCTCTCCTTCGATCTTCCCCTTTCTCCCTCCTTTCTCCTTTCTCCTCCTCCCTCACCTTCTTCTTTTCCTTCTTCTTCCCTCGTCGTAGTCGTTGCGATTTAATGTTTTAGCTTGTAGCCTCCGCAGTTACTCCCTCAAAAGATAGCCTCTGCAATCTGACAGGCCCTCTCCCTCTTCCTCTCCTATGCCTCCTCTTTCTCTCTCTTCCCCATCTCCTTCTCCTTCCTCTCTTCGCATCTCATCGATCTCGCGATTCCCCGCTTTTCGCGATATCTCCTCCCTCGCTTTCGATTGCTCTTTTCTCTTTTCTCTCCCCTGTTCCCCCCCTATCGGGTCCATGTGATGTCGTCCTGTGGTCGGCCAAGTCCTTGGTGGTTTCGACCATCCAAAACTGCCCTGTTTTCAGGGGTAGATTTACTTAGTGAATCTACTAGAGACGTACGGCAGAAAGGGGTAACAAATCTAGAAAAAGAAAAAGAAAATAAACGAAAAAGAAAACTACTTACTTCTAACTAACTCGTTGTGTCCACTGTCCCAGGGCTTACTCTAACCATCCTTAATCTAGAGGTTGCGGGTTCGAGTCCCGCCTAACTGAGGGCGGGTGAAAAAAAAGATAGGCCCCGCCCCCTACTGCTAGCAAAAGAAGCTAGCTCGAAGGCAGGTCGGACTCGATCCCAAGATCCTCTACATATTAATCAGTACCTATACCTACTGGGCTAGCTGCTAGTTTAATTCTCCTAACAGCGAATTTGCCTTAAGTAGAGTACAAGGCTCGGTCTAATCACTCCATAAGGCCAGTGGCCTTACCGTAAGGGAAATCCAGGCCACTGTAGGCCATCACAACCTGTTACAGCAGGCTAGGCTTCTTCTTCTAGTCGCCTCGGCCACATGGCCGGGGCCTTTACAAATTTCTACCCATATTCTATCCTGCGGGGAGTGGTTTCCCACCTTGCTCTTTTCGACACACTCAATGTCCACGGACTCGAGTCGAAACAATCACTCTTCCTCAGTCGTCAACTGCCTGAGAAAGACCGTAGCCGCGTCCCGTGCGACTCTCTTCCGTCTTGACTGACCTTCCGACCTTGTGGTTGGAGGTTTTATTTACTAACCACTTTGCAGTCTCTGCGCGCGTCGGAATAGCACGCGCGGTTATTCTAATTTTTAATCCACTAACTCTCGTTGCCTCTGCATGCGCTGCGGTGATGCAGATGAGCATTCAAAATTCTTAACCCCCGACAATTGTCCGCGCGTGTCGTGTTTTGGCCCTGGCAGTTACTAAACTTTTTATGACCTTAATGGTCGAGGGGTTTACCCCAGTTTCTACTTTTAGCCGACCCCATTCTAACAGTTGGTGTCGACATTGTGTCGACTACAAAATTATGAGCGGATACCCTTGTAAGGGTATCAGCTCCGACACCGCTCACCACCCATGATCTGTCAGATATTTGATCTGTTTGAATTAAGAAAAGGGAAAAAGAAGAAAGGCGGGAAAAAGGTGTTTTGCATGCGTTCGACTGGGTCAACCCAAGGCTGAATCCCTCTGAGTTAAGTGGGTTCAGTGCTTTGTTTTATTTTTGTTTGCGGGGCTGAATGTATGATTTTTTTTTGGACAGGGCTTATCCTAAGTTGGACAGACCAGTCACTGTTTCTTTTCTGGGGTTCCTGAACAGGAGGACGGGCACCCTAAGTTGGGAAGGCTCAGAATCCTGATGTTTATTTTGGGTTGCTGAAAACAGAGTTAGGGATATTCTAAGTTGTGTAGACCCGGTTCTGTGTGTGTTTTCTTCTGAGGGAGACAAGGGCATAAGACTAAGTGTACCCCTAAGTTGGGGCGGCTTAGTCATGAGCTGTGAACTTAATGATCAACCAAAGTATAAAATTTGATACATATATTATATGAAATTATATTATCTGGCAGACCGGGCACCCTAAGTTGGGAAAGTCAGTCAGTAAGTTAGGTAGAACAAAGAGAAGAGAGACAAATAAAAAATATAAAGTGAAGGTAACCCGGGGAGATTGAGCGTATATTTAAGTTAGGGCGGTTCAATCCTATGCTCGTGATAATACAAAAGGAGCAGGGAGTTACTATAAATCCTCTTTTATTTTTCCTTTTTAAACTATGTAGAAAATCCGGATATCCGGCAGGCCATTTTATCCAGAATTCTCAATCCGGATAAAAATTTCCGGATTAATTCCGGATATTGAAAAATCGGGCCCTGCGCAAAATATTTTTTTTACCGAAAATAAAAATAATTCAAAAAATTCTGGAAAAAAAGTATGTTGTTCACATCAACAATACGAACAACTTTTGGGTTGAGGCCATTGCTGATATCTCAACAGATAAAAAGATAAAAATATAAAACAGAAAAATAAAATAATATTTGGATAAAAAATTATAAAACGAATCAAGCATCCCCCCTCTAAACCCCTTCATTCCCTATCTTACCCCCTTTCAACCCTTCCATGACTTATCAAGATTTTTATGAAATAGGAACATAGTTCTATTGTATTTTGCATGCGCAATATTACTTTTTTTTTTTTTTTTTTTTGGCCATTTTTTTAATCATCCGGATTTTCGGATAATCCTAGCCCCCGATGATCCGGCCAGATAATCCGACCAGATTATCCGGCCAGGTATGCCGTGCTACATAGTTTTTAAACACAAGGCAAGGTTGGATGTCTCCCTAAGTTCGGTAGGTCTGATCATTTGCCTAAGAAGAAATGAAATTATAAAGCTTGTACTGAGTATTTATGGTTGTTTGAACTGTTGTTACGGAGGTTAAGCGTGCCCCTAAGTTGGGGCGGCTTAGTCATACGTTGTCTGTAACTTGTTTAGGCAAATCAGGCATACCCTTAAGTTAGGGCGGTCTAGTCGCATTTGCCTTATTGTAACTTAAACTGTTTAGGCTAACTAGGCGTACTCCTAAGTTGGGGCCGCCTGGCGATATGCTCTTGTCGTTGATGTTATGTAGGTTGGACGTACCCTTAAGTTAGGGCGGTCTGATCATTCGTCGTTCGTACTTGTTTAGGCAGATTAGGCATACCCCTAAGTTGGGGCAGTCTAACCCTATGCCCTACGTAAACTTCGTTTAAGGATAACTAGGCATACCCTTAAGTTAGGGCAGTCTAATCATATGCCCCATTTTGTCAGTTAAGCAGAAGTCAGACGTACCCTTAAGTTAGGGCGGTCTGGTCATATGCTTAATGTACACAGTTTATGTTGGGTCGGGCATACCCCTAAGTTGGGGCAGTCTGGACATACGTTTCAGTCATGTGAGCTAGGCATACCCCTAAGTTGGGGCAGTCTAGTTGTGCGTACCCTAGTCACTTGCTTAGGCAGGTCAGGCGTACACCTAAGTTGGGGCGGTCTGATCCTATGCCATAGGAAAGAAGGTCTACTGAGGGTCAAAAGAATTGAGAGATTAATGAACTATTTGGATTAAAACTGATGTGGGACTGAGAGAGATGTTCGTTTATGCATGTTTTCGGACACTCGCCTTGTGCATCTTTTTTGATAGCTTAGTTGCTTTATATGCTCGCTGAGTGCTGGAGCTATAGGTGGATGAGATGGATGATGGGAGGGAAGCTTGGGATAAGATAGGACTGACTCTACTAAGAGTTAGGATCAGTGTTAGCTTACGATGCCGTCTTCAAAAAGGGATTGTGCAAGACTATCTCTGGTCCTAACTATCAGGTAAGTGTCAGAAGATGGTCCCAAGTATAGTTATGTTTTGCCTTTTCATTTTCAGCTTTGTATAAATCTTGGCAGTCTCCTGTTCCTACGGGAAGTGCTGCCAAAATTTTTACAAATCTGAAGGAGTTAGATTTCTGGAAAGACACTTTTCTTACGGGAAGTGCTGCTGAAATTTCTGGAAAGACACTTTTCCTACGGGAAGCGCTTCCGAAATTTTGTGAAATCCGGAGAGTTAGATTATTTTCTGTTAGGGAAAACTTTGGCAAGACAATGCCAGAGTTATGGATGACTTTGAGGGAGGTAAGGTGAACGTTAGTGGAGGAGTTAGGCTACGAGCACGTTCTCCTTTTGGCTCAAACGTCGTAGTGACTATTTTTTGCCTGTACTGTGATGCAGGACTGCGAATTCAATTGAAGGCTTGATTAACTTCAAGATGATCCTACGAGGATCATATTCTGTTATCCTTTGATAACAGGTCGATTTCCGGCTCAACTCTAATTCATTCTCGCTACTCAACCTAAAGGCCCTAGCCCCTATGGATTAAAATGTTTCTTTTGGGTTTTTACCCGGACTTTATTGAATGACCATTTAAAAAGGACTGAGTGTTTTATTTTGGAAGGTTGGACAAAGGTTGGGGTTTTATGTGGATAAGGCAAAGGGGTGTGAGTGCAGAGAATGGTTGAAGTTGACCCCGTGTAATGTGTGCTCTGTCGATGTGAATCTTTGATGTGATTGTAGACATGTTCTGTGAATTGACATTCAAACTTGGTTTTGCTTATGATCATACATATATATATTTGAAGGAAGCCACACCGTAATTATGAGAGTGATCGTCTCCTATCTCATAGCTTTTATATCATGTTTTATATGCCCGCACAACCTATAAAGGCCGTGCATAGTAATTAAGTAAATTATGCACTGAGAGAAAAAGAAGATCCCCTTTGACCTTTTGCTTTTTAGAGTTATTATGGTTGGACGTTGTAGTACGTGGCAGCCGTCAGAGTCAAACCCCTTGATTTCCCTTCAGACCGTGGATGATGGAGCTTGCCTCCTAGACCACGAGAGTTGACTGCCACCACAGGCCTAAACCTGTTTACCACCTACTCGCCGCAGGGTGCAGAAGAGGGTGTGGTGATCAACCGCCTTGGCGGTTGTCTAGCGAGGGATTAACCCCTCAAGGCGCATGTCAGCCGACACTTGAATGCCGAACGTGACCCCCGAGACTATCGAGGGTCGCGTAATTATGGGTACTACATAGTACTCCATCGTTGCAACTGCGTGCATGTGCTTGCATTGCTAATCGGTATGAGAAAGCCCTAGCGCTCGCGCGATCTTATCTTGAGTCCTGCGCGCGTTGCATAACCGATTTCCGTGTTAAAAGGTTATAGGTTGGATACTGAAGGGACTAAGAGAGTTTTATTTTTGTGTGTATATTTTAACTTTTGTGTGGTGTAACGCGTGGTGAATGAATTGCGTCCTAGTCGACCGACGACGAGTCGTGCTTGGGACCTCAGCCCCCCAATCTGTCGATTCGCGTGCGGGTCCGATTGAGGGGCGTTGACCACGTGTACCCCCTATGCTACAGCGAACGAGAAACGCCCTTAGCCGGGTCACCTCTGCGATTGCATACGAGAAGCCTTCGCACGTGGTTCGGTAGCTCGGCGGGGATATGCCCATCCAAGGGATGGTGACAGCTCCCGCAGGTGGAGGTAAGCGGTGCCTCGCGTAACCCTAACCTGTCGTAGGGGCTCGCGAGAGGTACGGCAAGCGCACTCGGCCGGAGCGGCAAACGTTCTCCGTGACAAGTCTTGCAAAATCTTGTGTGACGCGGCCGGGAGGGTCCCCGTGTGGGACCGATGCGCTCGACAACAGATCCGGTGGAGTGTGGATGTAACCTCATCAGAAGTGTCCGTCAGATCTCTGGAGTGGATGTGAGATCGGGCCTGGCTCCACTGCTCACCAAATGTGAAAACGAGAATGAATATAAGGCTGGAACATGGCAAGATACACCACCATATTTTTTATCATTTTTTCCTTTTTCGTTTTTCCCTTTTTCTTTTTTCCCTTTTTCTTTTTTTCCTTTTTCATTTTCATCTGTTTTTTGGTGATGTGCATTTGGCTGCATGGATGTCTAGAGAAGACAGGTTTTGCCGTTTTGTCTAATTCATGGCATGTGGTGTGACGTCAAGTGAGACCCAAAATCGGTGGCCAGATTGAGTTCTCGTTTTTTTTTTTTTTTTTTTTTTTTTTTTAAGGGTGATGTCATCATGGTGGTTGCAAGTGAGGCCGCAAAACCAGTGGCCAAATTAAGTTCTATTTGTAGGAGTGCTTGATCTGGCCGTTGGTTTTGGGTTTTTGGAAATACGAGTCGGAAGCCTTTTTTTTGGGGGGGGGGGGGGGGRGCACACAACATTTCCTTTTTTTTGGGGCGGGGGCGAACCCGTAGCATCTGATGGGACGAGAGAGGTGTCGGGGAAGCCGTGGTTCCCAACGTGAAAAATGGGAATGGATCTTCTGCTATAACATGGGAAGGTGCATTGCTTTTGTGCATATGAAGAGTGGTGCGGCGAGGCCGCTACTTACCTTAAGTTCATCCTTTTTCTTCTCCCATTTTCTCTTTTGAAGGGTGATGGCCTTGAGGTATGAAACCGTTTTCACCTTTGCAGTAGCAGATGCAGATTCCAGGGTTTCATCCCTACACCTTACCTCACCCGTGTACAGTACCAACTAGACCCTGTGTGTTTGAACCCGTGACCTATGTCTTGGTAGCTGACTGATGTCTGTCGTAGGTCTGTGTAGTGGTTGGGTCTTCAACCGTAGGTCTATCGAGTAGAGGTCATAGTTGTGTAGGGGTTGTAGTTGTTGCAACTCTGAAAGGTCAACGTCGTAGCTGCTACAGTCCTGAAAAATCAAGGTCGTAGCTGCTACAGTCCTGAAAGGTCAAGGTTATAGCTGCTACAGTCCCGAAAGGTCGAGTCCACAGACTTCCGGAAGAAGTGGCCTTTAGAGTGTTGCTCACGTTAGACCAGAGGCAAGTGGGCAGTCCAACTTTGCTTAGTCAGCGATACCCAGTCCCAGTCTCACTTTGTCCAGTCAGCAAGTACCATGCGGGACTGTGTGCACCATGGGCCCGGTGGAAAGGGGGAGAACAGCAACCAACAGAAGTATAAATCAAGAGGCAGCGTCCAGCCATTCATTCATTCTGCTGGGAGCCATGCGGAAGTGCTGCCCGCGTCTTGTGCAAGGTGGTCTGCAGATGCTCGAAGTCGAAGTGGGCTGTGAGGAAGGAGGAGCGGTCATCGCCGCTAGCTACTAGGTGTAGAAGGCGGCCATAACCGCCATAGGTTAGAGATAGCCTGTAGCGAGTGTGTGTGTGTGTGTGTGTGTGTGTGTGTGTGTGTGTGTGTGTGTGTGTGTGTGTGTGTGTGTGTAACCTGTAGCGAGTGTGTGTGTGTGTATGTGTATGTGTGTGTGCGGTACTGAGTGAGAGCACGTGGGATATCCAGGGAGGTCTAGAGTGGAGTCCGTGTGAACATTTGCTGTGAATACAGAGTCAGAACAGTGAAGTGTAAGCGCTCAGGCGCCATAGCCAGTTTGAAGCGAACTTGTATCTGAACTGTGTTCTCGACTGTAATATCTCTGAGCTTCGAGTGGGCGTCTGGCGCCAGTGCGGATTGCCACCTGTTTACATGCATGTGAAGTAAGCAAGAAAACGGGTCTTGAATCTGGCCGTCAGCTTAGGCCTTCTGTATATACATTTTTCCCTTCTTTTTTTTTTGAAGTGTGATAGCCTTGAGGTATTATCTTTGCACTAAGAAGCCCAGGAACGAGGCTACAACCTCGCTTTCTTTTTTTTGGGGGAGGGATTTTTTTATTGATTATTATTATTATTATTTTTCCACAGAGCAAGCAATATCCTCATTTAAACGGGCAACAACGAGAAATCGTGGCATTGCCTACCTTTGTATACATTCTCAAACTGCTGCTCTTTTCTATTGGTTCACATTTTGGATCATATCTCAGTTCATGTCATACATAAACAAACTGATACCACGCAAGGCGTGGGGGCCCAACCAGGATGGCGGGGCACATAATTTTTTATTTTTTTTTCCCGCTCACCTTATAAACCTCACGTGAAGACGAAATGAGACCTGCATACATCTGAACGCAACTCCGTCCTGCCCCAGGTCGAGCCTCCGGGCGCAATTGTCCTACCACCGGTCGCAATTGGCCTTTTCACTCCCCGGTCACCATCAGCGAGTACTGACAGTTACCAGACCGTTTCGTTAACAGAACCGTTTTCTTCAGGCCCAGACGACTCTACTGCTGGACAACTCGCAACTCGACTTCTTCGCATCCATGGATTCTCAAGATCTACAATTCATGTCCTTTCCAGTTCCTATTACCGGCGGTTAACCTGGACCACACCATCAACAAGCGCTCAGGACACTCGGTTGGAGTTCGGATTGGGACCAAGGACTGCGGAGTATTCGGTTATAGTTCGGATCAGGACTATGGAACTTACCCAGGGTGCATCTGGACGTCGCCGGCCCGGGTGGCACTACTCGCACTGCCCGCGACAGTGTAAGTTACCGACAGTGTCACAGTAGAGGCAGGCTGCTGAACTTGCTGGATTTGCTGGACTTCCCTTGAACCTCCCTCGGTTGCTTGACCTGACTTCCGTGAAGTGACGTTCACGCTTGGAAATAAAAATTTCGACCAGACTGGACGATCGACGACTCGTAGACCATCGAATCCACAACCCGACTAGCAAAAAAAAAAAGCCCAAGGTTCGACTCATCATCGACGACGAGCTGCTTCCTTGGGACGGCAAAAAGAAACTAAACCTACGTTACCCCTTACCCCTCCCCAAAAAAGCCCGACAGCCGAGACTCGTAGACGACCAAAAAAATGATCCGTGAAGTGACGTCCACACTAAAATATACACTTGAACGACCAAAAGCACACCTACGTCAGGAAGGTCCTCACTTCACCAGTGCTTTGAGGAATGTATCTGGTTAGGAAGTGAGGAACATGAAACACGTCGTTTTTCTTTTTTGTTTCTCGTTGTCACGTCCTTGCAGCGCCCTGCCAGCCAGACAGGGCGGATTCCACGCGAGGCACCTAACCGCCTCGCTTCATTCAATTCCAGACAATTCCAGACAAGTACTGTAGCATCCTGTATTGGACCGTAATCACAACACTAGCTTAGCGTCTGCGGTGCGGTCGGTGCGGGCAATGCCCGCACGTAAAAGAGCAGAGAGGCTAGTCAATCATGAACATTGTGTCAAGATCTTGACTCACCACCCACCAAACCCGCGTCGGGCCGCTAAGAAGTGCGCATGAATGTTTTGATTTTTATATATACTAAGGAATATATGTATTTTTTTTTTTTAATTCAAGTAGCCAGGGGGGCGCCCCCCC
>BFEA01000049.1:1803805-1816000 GCA_003427395.1 Chara braunii
TTCCATTTATTGTTATGAGTGTGAGAGAGAGAAAGAAATAGAGAGAGAGGGAGAGGGGGGGGCGGGGACTACTCTAGAGAGAGAGAGAGAGAGAGAGAGAGAGTTTTGTTCCGTTTGTTAATACGCGCGCGCGCGCGCGAGAGAGAGAGAGAGAGAGAGAGAGAGAGAGAGAGAGAGAGAGAGAGAGACTGAATGGCAAAATTAAATATGGGTCAAATTGCAGCCGCGATTGATTTTGCAGTTGGAATGAGTTTTTTTAAATTTATTGGCCCAGGCATGGCTGAGTGGCAAAAATGGAAAATGTGTCGAATCGGTGCGACGATTATTTCGTAGTGTGAATGATTTTTTTAAAATGTTCTATTATTATTTCTGGAAAGAACACGACCTCATCTATGGATTCTTAAAATTTCAGATTTTGAAGGGGCGACGCGGAACGCAGCGGCCGGCGCCAAGCGCTCTGCCCTAGCGGTTCGGATCCGGTAACACGGCCCGACGATCGCCCGGGACGCTACCAACGAGATAGCACCTCGGGAATTCCGACACTTACCGATGAAGCGGGCTGAACAGCTATGGTGAGGACTTACGTCCCCGCCTAGCTGATTGTCGTACGATCGACCTCGTCGCCTACCAACAAGACGTAGAGACTACCAAGGCGTTCGCGAGAGTCAACGAGTAGGAATCAGGTGTTCGAGAGGTCCGGGTTAGGCCTCATCTCAAGAGTGAGTTGACAATGGAAGATGCCGAGGATGTAGGAGGAGATAGAACGAATGGGCGCTCACCACCTGCAGCACCGCCGGAACAACGGGACTATTGGGAGGACGAGGAACGCATAAGGTCGTTGCTGGAGTTATGCTTCAATGACGGAGTATACCCCACGGACCTTAATCCAGGGGAGATGCCAGTTCAAGGACGAGAGGCGAAATTCAAGCTAAACAACTCCTTGGACGAGATCAAGATCAAGTGGCTAAAAGAGAGAACGGTTTCAGTCATCTTCAAGGAGAATGCGAGATTCCTACCAAGAAGGATTAAGGACGATACTATTCGAGCGTTTGAAGATGGATGGGTACTGGGCAACGATCGTTTCCCCTTAGAATCGCGTAGTTGCAGAGTGAAAATCGAAGGGCCTAACGCCCTCTCATATGTGGCAAGAACGCGTGAAGTGGCAAAGTTTATGTTGAGCGAGGTAGGTGTGGACATCCCGATGGGACCAGTGGCCTACAAAATTCAATTCAAGCCCTGGATGACCAAGGCTGAATTCAGGGAGCTGTGAAGACAGGAGGACGACCGAACGTTCTGGGTTATTGCGGTCCAAGTGCCACTAGACGATATGCCATTCATATACGCGCAGATTGAGCGAGCAGTCGGGAGGATAATACTGGCACATCCTCCAGATGTGGATCCGTCTAGACCGGCTCTAGTCAACTCGCGCTTTGACGTGGACCCGGAGGCGAGAGGGAACATGAAGGATAAGTTATGGATTATAACGTCGAAGGGAGATGAACTCGAAGTCAAGCTCGCATGTGCCTCAACCCCGAAGTGCCGTATCTGCAAGCAGTTCTTCCATGTTGATACGGAGTGTAGAAGAGGAGGAGGGCAACAAAGCTCGACGCAGACCGGCACCGGAAGGCAAAGGGAGCGGAGACCTTCGTACAGCGTCCCCTTGGGGCCTTGCCCCTCGCAGAATGCTAACGGAGGAAATCCTCCAGTAGGGATTCCGGCAGGAGCCACGTCAACTAACAATCCAGTCTTCTCGCCAAACGCACCCCAGCAGCCTTCATCAACGTTCAATATGATGCAACTAGCAGCGGCGTTGTATGGAGCTCCCGCTATGGGACCGAACTTGCAACTAGGAGGGAACTGGATGCAGCAGGCTCAGCTATTTGGTTCCCTAAATGGCGGTCTCCCGTTTCAAGGAGTAAATATGGGGGCAGGAGGCTTTGGAATGGCCGGCCCGTCGGCCTTTCAGCGGTACCAGCCAGGCCAGGTACCCTGGGCCGCACAACCGTAAGGGCAGACATCCGGTGCAGGCTTCAATCTCCCGGGAGGAGGAGGTGGTTTATCACGCGAACCATCTGGAGCAGCGCTCAGCAAAGGCGGCCACGGCTTCGTCACGCCGATCTCAACGCCACTTAGAGAGAGGGGGGAAACCTCGGAGGCATCACAAGCGCAGGGAGGGGGTGAAAGGAACAACGCGATGGGGGGGTCCCTAGCACCAAGGATGGTGGAAGATGCCCAGAATCGACTACGCCCTGTCGGAAAACAGAGAAGACTTAGTATGAGCTCGGTGAAGGAGCTCAGAGCGGAAGCGTCGGAGGAATCTTCAGCGCATACTCCACCAACAAGCACCACCAATGCGACCCTGGGACAGAAGACCACCAGAGACAGGAGACTCACGTCCATTGCTAGAGGTCAAGGGGCAGAGCTTGAGCAGATCCTTGCACCACTGGTATGCACATTCGTAAGAAACGGTTGGTGGGCGATGATGTGGCAAACTGCCACACACCCACTCACCTACCTCTCGCAACAGGTAAACGATGTTCCCACACCTCTCACGATTGCCCAAATCCTGAAGACTCTCTTTTTGGAGTATTTCCCGTTGAGAGTAATCCCTGATTGCCCGATGGCGAGAATTATCACAAATCTGCAGGGACAGAAGATTAAACTCTTCGTCCCGTTAGTGGATGCCAGATTCTCCCCGGATTCTCTTGTCCGCTTAGAGGGTTTGGGACTGAGACTAGTGCCCCTCACGTGGTTTGCAAAAGGAAGGAAGCATGATTTGAGTAGGATTGTCATAGGTCCTAGGCTTTCAGCGGTGTGCTTGGCGGAGCTGAAGATCGGACTCCACAAAGATAAAAGATTGGATTCACAGTTCGTCAAAAATGCCCTCACGAAAGCATGGTCTGAGAGGGAGGATCAGACGGCAAATGGGCAATCGAAGACGGGTACTTCCCACATCCAACCAACAGGGGGAATCATAATAGATGGTTAGACTGAGTATTGCCTCCTGGAATGTGTGTGGGCTGGGGGACACAGGGGGAAGAGGAAAGAAGGCTAGGTTAAAGAAAGGGATTCACGAAAACCACGTTTCCATAACCTGTTTGCAGGAAACCAAGTTGAACAAAGAGAAAATTCAGAAACTTGGAAGGTGGTGGGACAAGCATCATGTCTGGTCACCAGCCAGGGGCTCAAGTGGAGGAGTTTCAATCTTACTCCACAGAAATGCAGGGGTGGAATCTATAGATCATTACGCAGATTTGTGGGGTATATGGGCGTGGTTGAAGATAGGGGTTGAATAGGAAGATTGGGTGATCGCCACAGTCTACGCACCGGTTAACAGGAAAGAGAGGGCATGTTTTTTGAAAGATTTGTTGTTCTGCTTGCCGAATGTTGATAATGTAATTGTTGTGGGGGACTGGAACCAAAAAGCTGGATGAAAATAGGGAACTAAGAGGGAGAGACTTAGCAAAAGCGATTATTCCTGTTGCTGATTTAATGTCAGACTTGCACCTATTCGATCCGTTTAGATTACTCTACCCGTCTGACAGAGGGTACACTTGGTTCTCGAATCAAGGGAAGGGGAGGAGATTGGATTATTTTTTGGTGAATGAGAGAGGGATAAAGACACTCCTCAGAGTTAGTACTCAGAGCCAAACCCTGTCAGACCATTCACCGATCATTGGTGAGTTCAATCTTGGGGAAGACCACTCCTTTGGGAAAGGATACTTCCGGTTAAATACGAAAAATCTGAAGGACCCATACTTAAGGGACTGGGTTTCTGGGTTTTGGGAAAGATGGACTCGTAGGAAGGAACAATTCGCATCATTGTCAGACTGGTGGGAAGTGGGTTCGAAGATTCTGTCGAACCTGTTAAATGTGTTTTCCAAAGTGAAGGCATCAAAAAGGAATAAGGAAGAGGATAGGTGCAAGAAAATAGTGAAATATGCAGAACAGCGAATGAAAGAACATCCCATCTCAGAGGTGGTTTGGGGAAAGGAACGGGCAAAGAGGCTAGCAGAATGGGACCGCCTGCAACAAGCGAAGGCGGAAGTTTGGTCAGAAAGACTTAAGATAAAAGGCATTGTAGTGTATGACAGGATGACAAAAGAATCCTTTCAGAAACTACTACCGAGAAGAACACCGAACCCGATGAAAGAATTGAAACATCACTTTTGTGACACGGAACCGAAGGCGTCTACACCGCAAGGACTCTGCTCTTATGCTGCCTGTTACTATCAGGATATTCTTACTTTAGGAAGACAGGAGGAGGGTCCAAACTCTGACTTAACGGTCAATAACAATCACTGGTTAAACCTCCAAGTGCGACTCCCCCAACAGGGCCACCTTGACTTAGATAGACCTATCTCAGTAGAAGAGGCGAAGCAAACGCTAAGTGAGATGGCCAAAGGGAAGGTACCAGGAGACGATGGTCTGCCGGTGGAATTCTACTCCACCTTTTGGGCCGTGATGGGAGAAAACTTAGTTAACATTTATAATGATATCCTGCTTGAGGGATACCTCCCGAGGAACGCATGCAACGAAATTATCTTCGTGCTTTTTAAGAAGGGGGATAAAAGCGAGATTCGAAACTAGAGACCTATATCTCTGATAAATGTTGCATATAAGATTCTCGCTAAGGTCCTAGCTAGAAGGGTAGCCAGATACCTACCGGATTTGATTCTAGATGACCAGGCAGCATTCGTCAAAGGTAGGTCTATCTTCATAAATATCATCACGGCCATAGAGGCTATGGAAACCATTCAGGAGTCCAATCTGGATATTGCGGTATTGCTTGTTGAGATGGAAAAGGCATATGACCGGGTAAACTGGTCATATGTCCTTACCACGCTCAGGTGGATAGGGTTCGGAGAGAATTTTTGTAAATGGGTGATTGGGATGTATTCATGTTCAACGACTTCATTCATGATCAACGGTCACTTTTCCAACTCGTTCAAGCTGTCCAGGTCCTTGCGACAGGGGTGTCCGCTGGATCCCCTCCTTTTTGTAGTTCAGTTGGAAACTGTATTGAGCAACATTAGAGCCCACAGGGAGATTCAGGGTATTAGAGCAGGCTCCAGGGACCGCAGAGTTAAGGCTCTTGCAGACGACCTGTTCACAGTAGTGGAGAATACAATCAATGCCATGACTGCCTTGAGAGCCTGCCTGAGGGACTACGAGGAGCTGTCGAAAGCAGCAATTAATTGGGCAAAGTCAACGTATCTGCTCCCGAGCTCGCACTCCTTAAAGGTGCAATGGGGTATGAAGCGGTTGGAGGAAAACCACTCGGAACGCTTCTTAGGCGTACAAGTGGCTCTGCTCTCCTGCGCGGCTGACCAGGATGAGATACTTCAACAAAAGGTCATGCAAAGACTAACAACGTGGGATAAAGCCCCACACCTGTCACTCCTGGGTAGGGCGCAGTCGGACCAAATACCCTTACAAGGGTATTTGGCCATTCTTTTGCATTCGACACAGTGACAGCGTCGGCTACCATGATGGAGCCAATGTGGAAAAAGAAAGGGTGTGCACACTTGAGCGTGACACTCGAAAACAAATTCCTCGGCCAATTAGGTCGGGATGAAGCGGTGAGAAAATTTCGATAAGTATGCGCGCGCGTTACTTTGACGTGCGCTCTGATGGTTAGAGTCGGTACTAATACCCTTCGACCGAAGAGGTCAAGGGTCGATTGGGTTAAGTGTTATGTCGGGTAAACCTACAACCTACACCGTGACGGAGGCTTAAGCATCCGTACGATAGCCAAGTTAAAATTAATATACGCCCCGACCGTACGGGCGGAGCGATTAGAAATGAGTGATCGTCAGATTGAGGTGGCACCCTGGAGTGCTAAGAGCTTGGCTCAAGCAGGTATACCACGGGTAGGACTGAGGGTCTCGTCCGAGTTCCCGCATATGGCGAAGCGTTTGCCTATTGAAAGGTGGCTTCCTGACTGCGCGGCACTCCTGCCTTTACTAGGTATGGTACCAGCCTACCTGCTACTTGAGTGTTTTCCCCGCTGTTCTGAGTATGCGGGTTTACCCCGCTGCCTTATAATTTTCCTGCCACGTCCCTTCGGGCCTACCGGTCAACCAAGTGCCATTGTGGGCCACACACATACTCAAGCCGACAGACACTCAGATAGGCACGCCGCACAACAAGTGCTCACGCACAGACTCGGAAACGGGCTCGGGCCATTGGGCGGACTGAGCCTTACTACCTTACAAATATCTGAGCTACCCCACTTTTTCCCGAAGTGGAAGTTAGCTTGGTAGGTCGAGGTGAAAACTTATAAGCACTAGACACAGGGATCGAGGCCTACCGCCCCGTTCAGCTAGGGAGCTCTAATTTTGTTGCCCGGTCTCAGACAGCCGGGACTCGGACCCACAACCTCATTATTAGAGTTAGTGCTAGTTTGGCCCGTTGAAACGGGGCATGACACTTGGCAAGTCGTGGTGGTTAGTAGTTAGATTTGCTTTTGTTTTTCCTTTAGTTATTTATTTTTATTTTGTCATTAGCTAGATTCGTTTCTTTTTATTTTATCAGATTCTTATTAATTCTAAAAAGTTTTCGATCCCGTATCTACTCCCTACAAAGTTTGCTTTAATGAATCTGCCTCGGATAGTCGGGCAGATTCGTTTCCAAACGAAGTCTGCCCGACTCCAGCCGACTTTGGCCTGCGGACTTCGGTTGCATGCTCGTCGGGCGACGCGGCAGGTGCGCAGCGAAGGGGAAGGATAGCGCATGGGCAGAGGTAGCAACACGGCGAACCCGGGCAAGCAGCAGAGTAGCGCTGCATATAGGCGGAGATAGAATGCGGCGAGGAAGAGAAAGCCACTGGAGCGCGGGGGTAGCAGAAAAGGAATTGCGCGGAGGGGAGGAAGATGGTCGCGCGCGCAGAGAAGTAGTATAGGAAGAAGACGGAGAAGAAGAAGAAAAAAGAAGAAGAAGAAGAAGAAGAAGAAGAAGAAGAAGAAGAAGGAGAAAGAAAGAAGGGGGAGAAAACGAGAAGGGAAACTCACCTGGCAAGCAATCAATGATGGCAATGTTCCAGGCGGGGGTCTTGGGACCTTGTACTTGAGTCATGAGGGGCTCAATGCGCATGCTTTGGGTGGTTCCCAGTTGCGAGGGACGGGCGAGCCGTTGACAGAAGAATCTCCAGTGCAAATCAGACGTCGGATCAACTCTTTCAGAAGGCTTTCACAACGGCATCGAGCAACGTCAGCTAAGCGATGATGGCGACAAGCAGATATAGAACAGGTAAGTCTTCTAACTCGCGTTTGCCTCCCGCTACTCTCATCAATAAGATGAGCAAAACCGACCGAATCTTCAAGGTACTTTCGTCGATAGGAAGGACTCGATCGAACGAATCTACCGCTAGGATAATGATACGTACATCATCATGGATATGCGTGTGTATCCGGGTATGAGTGAGTGTGTGTGTAATCCTACCTCGATGCAGCCTCGCGCCACCTCCAATGATGCGCTGAGCAAAATCAATTGAATCCCCAGCTGCAACACGGAAATATACACCGTCACTCGGGCTCGCCTGCTGTCACGCCATCATCCTGGCTCGTCAGCGGGATGGCCACCCGTGCACTTGTGTGTGTGTGTGTGTGTGTGTGTGTGTGTGTATGTGTGTGTATGTGTGTGTGTGACATCTAAGTCTCAACTCCACGGCTCACCGCGCGCTACCTCGATCGATAGAATGAGCAAATAAGAAGTGGCAATGTATATTTCCACGTTTCAGCGGAAGATTCATTCCGTTTTTGCTCATCCTATCGATGGAATGTTTGTGTGTGTGTGTGTGCGTGTGTGTGTGTGTATGTGTGTGTGTGTGTGAGAGAGAGAGAGAGAGAGAGGGAGAGAGAGGGAGACTATAAGTCTCCAACCTTGGCCACCTGCTAAGTCCCCACCCCACGGCTCGCTGCGCGCTACTTGGATCGATAGAACGAGCAAATCAAGAAGTGGCAGTGTACATTTCCCTGTTTCATCAGAAGATTCATTCTGATTTTGCTCATCCTATCGATGGCATGTGTGTGTGTGAGACGTTCATGATTCGACCAAGGGAAGAAAGAGAGATGTGAGAGAGAGAGAGAGAGAGATGTGAGAGAGAGAGAGAGATTGGGCGGAGACCAGAGGTACCTACCTGTAGCGCCGTTGCTCCAGCTTCGTCTTCGAGGTACCTGCATCAAGGCGCCACTTCAGAGCTAGTATCTGGCACATGTGTGTGTGAGAGAGAGAGAGAGAGAGAAAAGGGGGGCACCGACTGTAGACCCCGGACGAAACTCACCTCCCCGCATGACTGTATTGGACGAGGGGGAAATAGTTAGTATACATTTGTCATCACGTTATGTTTTTATCGTTATTATTATAGTTATTATTATTATTATTGTTATTGTTATTATTATTATTATTATTACTATTATTATTATTGGTGGTAGTAGTAGTAGTAATAGTAGTATTACTCCTATTAGTATCGTAGTTTGGACCTGCGCAGGAGAAGAAGATGACGCACGCACGATGGAGATAACGCTCGGGGGAGAGAAGGAGAAAAAGGAGGAGGATTTCGCGGAAGAGTAACGGGAGGAGTAGTGGTAGGAGAAGAAAGAAGAAGAAGAAGTAGGAGGGAAGGAGGAGGAGAAGAAGAAGGAGATGGAGAGAATGGGAAGAAGGAGAGAGGAGATGAGGAAGTGGAGAAGATGAGAAGAACACTTACCTCGCTGCACGCTGCTTGGATCGATAGATGAGCAAATCGAAAAGCGGCATTGTATATTTCCACGTTTCAGCGGAAGATTCATTCCGTTTTGCTCATCCTATCGATGGAATGTGTGTGTGTGTGTGTGATAGAGAGAGAGAGAGGGAGAGAGACTACCTTGGCCGACAGCTAAGTCTCCCACTCGCGCCTCGCCGCGCGCTGCTTGGATCGATAGATGAGGAAATCGAAAAGTGGCATTGTATATTTTCACGTTTCAGCGGAAGATTCATTCCATTTTGCTCATCCTATCCATAGAATGTGTGTGTGCGTGCGTGCGTGAGTGCGTGGGCATGCGTGCATGCGTAAGAAGTATGTGTGTGTGTGTGTGTGTGAGTAGAAAAGAGGGAAAACCGTACGTGCTACTCGACGGTCAACGCCACTGTTATCACGCGCATCGAATAGCCCCCTGATGAATTGAACCAGAAAGATGGCTAGTATACATTCGTTATTAGGCTATTGTAATGAAGTTATTTTATTCTTATTCGTTATTACTTTTATATTATCTATGTGACTATTATTGATTATTAATATGGTTATTTCTGCTATTATCATTATTATTATTATTATGATTATTATTATTATTATTATTATTATTATTATTATTATTATTATTATTTTAATATTATTATTACCTTTGAGTTGTGAGAGCAATAGAGAAGGGAAACACGCACTGAGGGAATCCGGGGAAGGAGGAGGCAAGTCGGCTGCATTTGACTATCGGGACGAGATTAGTTTGCAGCCCACAAGCCGCCTTCGTCAGTTGGCTTAAGTTATATGATCACTGCTCGTGTTAAGACCCGGCCTGTCGAAGATAAGCTCCATTTTCATATGCCATTCCCATGCGAGGATCGACCGTACACGCTCCCGTGATGTCCAGTTTGTTCCTCTGTCGTTCCTCCCCCCTTTTTCGACTGCGTCTTACCAACGTCTGATGGTGCAGAAAGTAGAAGGTGAGAATCATTGCACACATCGCCATGACATACATGTTTTCACGAGCCAAACGCAAAGAGGCACAGAAGGCGAAAGAAGAGAAATGATGAAGAAAGACACATACCTGGTCTAGGAGATGGTCTAGTGGTTAACATCTTCGTGAACCTTGGTTCTGATGACCAACGATGACAAATGCATTACCGATTGCGGCATGCGAGAAGTTGTATGTTGATAATCTGGGCTCCGAGCGCATAGGAGGACTCGGGATCCTTGTGCTAATGATGATAAGGGCATACATTCACATGCAATCAGATTCGGCCTTCCTCATTGCCTAAATACATAATGACAATACAATTTTAAACAGTGTCAGACTTCCCGGTCTTAACTGAGGCTCTTGCAATCCGGAGTAAGCATAACTACTGCGTGCCAATGACGTAATTGGTCCTGGCTATCAGGTTAGGTAAAGGCATATGAAGGTAGGGTGCACGAAGGGCGGAAAAAAAGGGAAGATGTGAGGCATTGTGAGCAGAACTGCATATCCGCAAATCTGAGAAGCTCAAAAGGGTCCGGGTAACCCCTTAGATACATCCGGGGAGAGGGGGTAGGCTAATGAAGTTTTTTTTTTTTAACGTTGAACAGAGGTGGCTCAGAATATGCGAGCCATCAAGGTCGTGCTAATCAAGTGTATAAGCATTATACACACTGATGTCATGGTCCAAGGAAGAGTCGTGATTACGAAGATCTCGACTGATTGCTATTGGGGGTTGAAGTGGGAAGTTCATTGAACCTTATCATTTAGAAGGGAGAGGGGAAGCACGTAGAGATGGAAGAAGAAGCAGGGGAAGATAAAGAATGAGAACGAAGAGAGATGGAAAGAAAAACGGGTAGAAATAGAGAGCGGAGATGGACAGATAGACACGAATCTAACAAACGTATAAACGCAACCGAACAGACAGACAAATGCAACCCCTCAGACAGCCAGATACAAACAGACGTATATGAAGTACTGAGACAGACAGGCCAAGAACAGAAATGGGCGGCAACAGGCAAACAAACAAAAGCAGAGAGATCGACAGACAGTGACATACAGATAGACTGTGACATACAGACATGAACACGCTCAAGGGCGAGCTGGAAGGAACAGGCAGCCATATCCGAGCTACGTTGTTGTATGATGGGTAGGGCGCATGATAAACCTCGGGTATAAGTGGCATCTGCAAGCGGGTTGACGTTGTGAGTGATACGAAAGACATACCTGGTGCTTGACGTATGCGGCATTGGCCGAGATCTGCCGATACTTCGTGTGAGCTGTTGTTGTCATCCTCAACGTCGAAGTAATAGGCTTGATGAGATCTGCCATTGCAGTCTGGTCGTCGAGCGCCAGATGGGATGACAACATTGATGCTGTGTTGATGGTGATGAGATGTGAGGGCACTTACCTTGTATTGGCGATGGTCTGCATAGGCGACACATTCAAGTACTTTCGGTTGCTGCTGAAGTCAACAGCTGCAGTGTCAATTTGTAGGTTGTAGAGGAGTAGGCTGGGCGTTGAGGGCCAAGAAGGAGAGTGAAGGGGCTGGACTCTTGTATAGTATGGAGAGAGTATGCTCCCCTGGACATTGGTTCTCAGTACTACGAACCGCCGTTGGTATATCACTGGTGCAACGCTGCTCTCTGGACAAGATTTGACTGTCTGGCTCTCAATGTGATGATGTAATCTGGATATGTCGTCTCGCTGTTGCTTATTTTCGATTACTTATTATTATTATTATTATTATTATTATTACTATTACTATTATTATTATTATTATTATTATTATTATTATTATTATGTTGGTTGCACGGTATGCTGGGGGCATACGGTATCTGCAAAAGGGGAACGAGGTAGTGAGTGAAACGAGGAGCTTACCTGGCGCTGGTGCGTGCGGTATTGGACGCGCTTCAGAGGAGCTATTGCCGTCATAGAATAGACAGAATCTAACATCGATAATTTAGCGTCAGGTAGGACGTTGACAGAGTATCCGTGTCTACGGTGGTGAAACTATTCCAAGCATTGTCTTCTGTTGTGCTCTCATTTGGTGTGATGCGGTTCTACTTCAGAGATCATGGTTATTTGGTCTCATAGGTGTAATGCAGCTTGATCTCTGAAGTTCGTTATCACTCATTCTAGTTATTTATTATTATTATTATTATTATTATTATTATTATTATTATTATTATTATTATTATTATTAACAGTCAGACTCGACATCTTTCACGCTTCGCACGTATGCGAACAGGCATGTAACAAACTGGCCACGGGGGTCGCTCAAAACTCGGAGATATGGTAGCCAGAAACAAGTTCACTTCTGATGACTATGGCGGCGCTTTATTCACATACACCGGATCGCCCAGGGCATTCCACACGTGGTACTCCGCACTCGCACAAGCACACACGCATGCTACACACTGACTCGAAGACAGCCATGACCACAATTACTCTATTGCTATGCTGCGTCATTTCGGCCCTGGGATCG
>BFEA01000049.1:1844321-1856298 GCA_003427395.1 Chara braunii
CCCCCCCTTCCCTCTCTTCGCCTCTTAGCTCCGTGCTTCTCTCACCTAGGGTGTATCTAAGGGCCTCTCTCACTATGGATCCGGCTCTATCACGATTTACGATCTCCCTCCCTCTGTACGGATGGGCGCCGAGTCGTAATCGGAAATCACAGACACACATACCACACACACATACACACACATCATCACACACACACTTCACACAGACACTTCACACACACACATATATTGTCTGCCATTTACACTCAACGTTGCAATGCATATGTTGCATATTAGTGAATACCCTCACCAAGTATGGGCAGAACCAAAGATCAACCAATATAGGATGAACATATATGCAGCGGAAGTCTGAGATATGGACTGACTCACACAGACATCACTCAACACACGAACAATCGTGAGGTGGTGGGTTCTGAAGCCATAACATAGATTATACTTCAGCCCGGTACAACGATACACGGATGAATGAGGGAGGAGAGACGATGGAAGTGGGAGATTGGGACAGCGCCAGATGGCACCGCAATAGAATACCAAAATGTCACCGATGTAGTAGCCTAAATGGCATTGACATAAGTCCAATGTTGGAGATACAGAATCGTAATGTAGCTGATGTCTGATCTGTAATGCCGCCAGGTATCAATCCCAAATATCCCCCGATGTCTCAGATCCGGTAAGCATCAAGTCCTCCTGCCACCGAAATCCCATCACAGATCTCTGTCCAACTCGTATCAATAGTCTCCAGTCCGAAGAAGACGAAGAAGAAGATCTGAAGAAGAAAGAGAAGAAGAATCCGAGGAGGGCAGAGGAGAGGTGGAGATGGCGAAGTAGAGAGGAGGAGAGTCCTCACTCCCGGATCCCGTACCAAGGTCCTTACCTGCAGGTGCAAGGAGGCGCCTTGGAGCTGTTGAAGACCCGCGGCTTCAACCTGGAGATGTGGAGAGGCGGTTGTCGTTGCGCAGGTAGGCCGGTAAGTGCCCGTCTGCCACCTCCAACCGCTAGTCAGCGCTAATCAGCGCTGCTGCGCTCGGAGCTGCACTAATCCAAGATTAGCGCAGTGCTGCTCCTCAACTGCTGCCGTGGTTCCGGATGGTGGACCCAAAAAAAGATCCTGAACAGGCCGCGGGTCGGTCCTAAGTATCGGTACCGGCGGTGGCCTGTTCGGCCTTGAGGCTGCGAAAGTGCCTCGTGATCTGAGCCGTCAGATTTTGTGTCCGATCTGCGGTTCAGATCAGACCCGGGGAGGGCAGCCTCAAAGTCGGCCGCCAGGTCCAAACGGTAATGCCGTTTGGACCGTTCCCCGCCTGGGCCTGTCCAAGGGCCTATGGGGCGGCCTGTGGAAAAAGAAGGGGTCCGGTCTTGGGCCGGACCGGCCTGGACTACCGTGTCCAGGCCCTTTGTAGCCCCTCGGTCCTTTCGTCGGGCCTGGAATGGCCCGTGTGTAATGCAGAATGTAACAGCATATCAAGTCATTTATTTATGAGCGCATTCTGCTCTGAGATGAACGTGACAGTGGATTGGCGGCGGTCCTGTATTTGTGTCACCACGGCAACGAGAGAGGGATACGGCTATCTCGGAATCGATAGATTTAGAGAGAGTTTTAGACGCGCATGAAGTGAAAGATATGTAAATGTGCATGCATGTACATTTTGAAAACAAGGAAAAGAAAAACAAGAAGAACATAGAACGAAAAACGAAAGGCAGAGACGGAGGGCGCCGTCGTTGCTTTCTTTTGCCTTGGCGCTTTGTGTTTTTTCTTCTTTTTGATTTGTACATGCCCTCTCAGTCAGTAGCTGCATGTAATGCATGTCGTTATTCACATTGGTCTAACTCATGCTCCTCTTCCACGTTCGCGTACTTCCTGCTGCAGTTTACATTGGGCATGGCGATTCATGCCGTAATCCTTATTGGCGTAGTTCTTCCCCTGATGCGCATTGGCGTAAGTCAACTTGGTGCAATTCGTAGCGCTATTCTCACATTGGGCATCGGTAATCCATGTCATACTTTGTAATTCTCATAATTCATGCCAGCCGCAATTCTGACATCGGGGATCGTAATCCCTGCGTGCTGTACTAATTTCATTGGCGTTATTCTTGCCGTTCTTTGTACAAGGGTGAATAACTGTAGACCAGAAGGGGGATTTGACAATCCTTCTTTGGTAGGGGTATAGAAAGAAAGAAAGAAAGAAAGAAAGATGGCCAGGACCATAAAGCCCTGTTTTGTTGTAAAAAAAAGAAAAAAAAGGCGTATAGAAAGATGCAGGACCACACATCTTCTTCTTTGGAAAGATTTCGTTCTTGTGCTTGAATATGTTCTGTGAGGAGGCAGAGGAGGAAAAGTGGAAAACCGTTGTTGCGGACCATGAGGCTGTTTTTAAAACAGTCCCCTCCTTGGCTGACACTGAGGTCAAGAAAGATCAGGTAAAGTATGTGTGTGCTCTCATGGACTGTCATTTGCTAAGTGAAATGCCTGGTCAGATATCCAAATTGTTTGGCCGGGTAAGTCAACTGCGGCAGATGGCAAGTCTGCATCAGGCCCGGACTCAGAATCCTCTTCCTCTACCTCCTGCCTCCAATGCTGCTAACCAGTCAGTCTTTGCTCCTCCATACCTCTACCTCTTTGTCTCTAAGTGTGGTTCAATCGAGACCGGCAGTAGGTGCAGACCCCACTGCCGCTGCAACAAGTGATAGTGCAGGGATTCTTGCAACTGCCGCAGCCTTGAGTTCAGACACAACATTTGCTGGTGCCGATTATAGCATTCCCTATGTGGACAGAAAGGCGGTACAAATGTCGTCTAAGTACGACGGCAAGGAAGACGTGGAGTCTTGGATCAGCTCCATGAGAGCCTACTTCAAGGTACTGGGAACTCAGTTGATGAGCCAGTCCTTGATTTTGGTGACCAACGTCGAATCCGTCGTACGGGGCTCTTTAGAAGTCCAAGCTATGCAAGCCGGATACACTAGGATTAATCCGACGCAGTGGCCGCACTGGAAGAGAAATTGATTAAACAATACAAAGATCCACATGCTGCTGCTAGAGTAAGGAACAAGCTTGACAATCTCAAGCGCAGCAAGTGGTCGGGCACCATGTACAACCTGCAATTGTATGTAACCAAACTTTTTGCTATTCCCCGGGTTGGATATGACTGCACAGTCATGAATGGATGTTGTGAAAGGTGTTGTTCCCACTACTTACATCGCTCAGGCAAAGACCTCATTGGATACACGGACTGGCTTTCCCTCATGCAAGATGTAGTCAACCTCGAGGCACATGACCTCATTTCCACAACAGGCAGCAAGAAGCCTATAGGCGGCAAGCAGTTTAGAGGCAGCAACCGCTTTGTTGTGCATGACCTGCTGAAGGCTGATGAGGAGGTCTATACAGATGACCGCACTCTTGATGACGATCACGAGCAAGACTCTGATATAACTTGTTCATCTTCAATCCATGAATATGATATTAAGAATGATGAAGAAAAACTTGATGCCTTTAGAAAGTCTGTCAATGTGATGGGACCAATCGGAACTCGGGGAAGAACTATGTCCAACTCCCCAAAGGAACCAAGATCCCAACTAAGCCGGAGGATGCTGCAGCCAAACCTTTGTTGGACCTCCAGATCTGCGAAAGTGAATGGAAGGCTAGGATCAAGAAGGGAGTTTGCATGCATTGCTTGAAATTCAACCATAAAGTCCAAAGTTGTTATAGGCTGCATGGAAACCCGAATCGGACGTAGAGTTGGCATCAACACCTTCTACAAGAAGGGAGACTGAACCGCACGCAAATCAACAGTCCTCTCGTGAAGCCCTGCCATCTGCTGATTCCAAGGCTGACGCATGATATGTACTCTATGATGAGCCTTGGGAGGAGTCCTAAAAGGTTAACTTCCACTACCACCTTGAGCATTGGGCTGAGATGAAACAACAACGTGCTCAAGGAACAACGAAATTAATCCTCTTCAAGCTTCTCGTTAACCACCGCTACCTCCGCGCCTTGGTTGATTGTGGTGCGACTACTAACTTCATGTCTCCACACAGAATACGCAAGGTGGGCTTGGGAATGACGCAAGTGGAGTTGCAGGCCCCTTGCCAAACGCATGCGATCAAAGGTGTGCGCACTACCTTTGACAAAGATAAGACAGTCACACATGCACTCAACTTCTATGCACTTGACAAGTGCCCTTTCAACGCTACGGTCCCAATGCAAATGGATTGAGTGGAAGTATGATCTCTTTGCGGTGCATGATGCTTCGGGAAATGAACGCGCAGTATTACTAGGCAAGAAAAGTGAATCCCAAGTGAGCTACTTCAATGCAATGCGGTTCTGCAAGAAGTGGCACAAGCACAAGGTGTGCCTTCTACTTTTGCGTCTAGTACAAATCTACTTTGTCTAATGTGCCTACTTATGGTATTTTTACTTTTTCACCTACTTCTAGTCCAAATGATTCTACTTCATATTCGGTTGCCTTCACTACTAATCTGCCACCCGATTTATGTGATCCTTTTTTATGATCCCCCAACCCCGAAAATCCTAGCAAACATCCAAAGTTTACTCAATCGATTTCCGAAAGTTTTGGCTAAACCGCGTGGAGTCCCCACGCGATCAGCAAACACACGATCAAATTAGTAGAAGGCGTTCCTCCAAAAGCCTGTGTATACTTCATATTCGGTTGCCTTCACTACTAATCTGCGATCCGATTCTACTTCATATTTGGTTGCCTTCACTACTAATTTGCGACCCGATTAATGTGATCCTTTTTTATGATCCCCCAACCCCGAAAATCCTAGCAAACATCCAAAGTTTACTCAACCGATTTCCGAAAGTTTTGGCTGAACCGCGTGGAGTCCCCACGCGATCAGCAAACACACGATCGAATTAGTAGAAGGCGTTCCTCCAAAAGCCTGTGTATACCGTATGGGATCTGGTGAGTTGGAGGAATTTCGAAAGCAAATTGACGAGATGATTGACAAAGGGTGAATCAAGCCAAGGGAATCTGAATTCGGTGCACCGGTTTGGTTTATCCCAAAGAAAGGAGGCAAACTCCGAATGTGTATCGATTACCGCGGTCTAAACCGCATCACAAGGAAAAATGCGTACCCATTGCTACACAGACAATTTGCTTGATGCCACTGGTGGGTGCAAGGTCTTTTCCAAGATCGACCTCAAGTTTGGGTACCACCTGATTGAATGCGGACCAGCACAAGACTGCGTTCAAAACATGCGACGAGCTTTACGAATTCATGGAAATGCCCTTCGGTTTCACAAACGCACCAACCACCTTTCAAAGTCTTATGGACAAGGTCCGCCACGAACAGATTGGCCGATTTGTGGTTGTCTATCTGGATGACATTTTGATTTTCAACAAATTGATCGAGGGACACACGAGGCACACCATCCTCAAGAAAACACAACTCCATCTTAACTTAGAGAAATCTGATTTGGGAGGTATAACGTCATCTATCTTGGGCACCGGTCTCCTGCAGGCCTTGAGCCTGAGGCAACCAAGGTTGAGGTCATATGCAAGTGACCTTGACCCGCGAATGTCCACGAATTGCGTTCTTTTCTTGGCCTCGCATCATACCATTGGAAGTTTGTGCCCAAATTTTTTATCATTGCTCACCCATTGTCCAAACTAACAAGCAAAAAGGTACCTTACACATGGGATGAAGCATGTGATACCGTCTTTCAAACCTTGAAAGAGGCATTGGCGAGTCATCCTGTGCTCCGTATTGGGATTGGCGCGGTGCTGCAACAAGATGATGGTGATGATTTGCGTCCACTCGAATTCTACAGCATACGCATGCCCAGTGAAAAGGTAGCTACTTCCACCTACATGCGCAAACTTTGTGTTATGCATGCCTTTGGACCACTGGAAGCACTATCTTTTGGGATGCCACTTCAAAGTCGTCTCATCTCAGATCATGCGACTTTGAAATGGATCAAGGAGCAGCCTACCTTGTTTCCTACGTTGACTTGCTTGTTCCATGAGGTTGACATTTTTAACTTTGAATTAAGACACAAGAAGGGCTGCTATAATTGAGTTGCTAATGCATTGTCTCGCCACCCCGAGTATACAACTTGCCTTGTGAACTCCTATGACCTCCAGAAGAAACTGAAGGAGGAACTCGTGGAGCAAACTGCCAAGGATCCGGACCCCACTCCAATTTTTGAACAACTGCGAGCTGACCTCAAGAGGCAGCCTGATTTTCACGACAACGAAGGTCTGGTTTTCCGACGCTACGAAAAGAATGATCGTTTGTTTGTACCCAACCATGAGCCTCTCCGCACACACTTCTTGGATTTGGCTCACGGTTGGAGTGGACACTTCGACATGACCAAAACCAACGAAAACCTTTTACAACCATTTGACTGGCCTGGAATGAAAGGGTGTGCTGAAAAGTTTGTGGCTGAGTGTCAATTTTGTCAAACCATCAGGGCAAAAGCCCATGGGGCTGCTCAAACCTCTCCCTATTCCCAACGGTCCCAGAGAGTCTCTATTGACTTCACGAACATGGGAAAAACAAGTAAGAAAGGATATTCGCAAGTGACGGTGATTGTTGATTGATTTTCCAAATTCCTAAATCTGATTCGACGGTGATTGTTGATCGATTTTCCAAATTCCTAAATCTGATTCCATTGCCACCTTATGCCCCGATTGAACTCGTGATCCGTGAGTTCCACCACCGCGGAAACCCTTGTGAGTGATCGGGACCCGCGCTTCATAGGCACTTAGTGGAAGGACTTCACGTCCCAACTCCCTGGTCTCTAAACTGAGTATGACATCTGGTCGACTTCAGTTTCTCTGCGCTTTAATTATCTTGGATCAGGAAACGTGTGATGGAGAGCTGTATTTGGTCTAGAGGTTGTACAACAACTCCATTCATTTGTCTAACGGCATGACGCCAAATAGGCTGCATTACTGTTGGTAGATCTGTAATTCGCTCTCCTACTTATTCCCTGAACAGCCGGCTGGTCTAACGGCTGGCAGACATGGTGCACCTCATGTGATGCTTGCAATAGAAGAGGGATTCAGACATTGGTTCTGGTTTTTCTTTGGCCATGGCTATGGTGCACCTCATGTGATGCTTGCAATAGGAGAAAGAAGGTAGTCCGCCATAACCTCGTCATCATTATTATCATTTCTTGTTTGAATAAGAGGGGAGGAGATAAGGAGGAGAGTGGTTGGCGAAGAAGAAGGGGATTCTCATTGGCCTTTGTTGGTGTAGATTTTCTTCTTCGTCTTTCTTTCATCATCTTCTTCTTCTCCTTCTTTCCCTCTCTCTCCTCTCAAGTTCATACGATTTCTTTTTGCAATTGGACGACATTGTATTTTCTGATGAATGTGTACTTCAAAATTGGCCAGGATCATAACAAAGGTCAAAGTCGCTGTACTACAAGGCAGCATAATTACAAAGTTCAGGGAGCTCTCTGGCTACTAAAGCCACATCATCGAATGGGTTATTAAGTTTCTTGATGGGAACCGACGAACCACTAGAAAATATTCTTTTGAATTTGACTGTGTTGAATAAAGAATCTTGCATTCGTATTGAGTATTTCGAGTGAACCATCTCCCAAAAGAGATCCGTAAATAATTGCTTTACATTGATCCGATAAAGATATTTGTTTTAATTTTTTACGAGACAAATTGATTGCTGACTTGTTAAAATTGTTTGCATATCTTCTATCTTCTTTTTCATAGTCTCTAAGGGATCCTCTTGCTAATATTGATCAAATCAACACAGGACTTCCCCTGGGATTGACCCATCCAAGTAATGCAAATGAACATACCACTCTAAATAATTAGTACATCATGGGAAATTTAGGCCCTAAAGGGCCTTTGTATTTGACGGGCCGCCGACCAAAAAAGTGAAGATAGCCATGTTTGTTAATGATTTTTCATGTTTTTCCTGTGAAAAGAAAGGATTCTCGAGAACACATTGAGTCGGTTAGAGGAGATAGCAGAGCCAGCGTCCCACCACTTAGTAGACAAATACAGTTGGCAGGCTGTGCTCCAGCAGTCCCATATATTATTCATCCAACAAACCAGCCCTGGGTCTTCCAAATTCGAAACATCAAATCGAAAAAGGCCTGTACCACTATTCATTGCACCCATTGTAAGGTGTAAACTCACTGGTTCACCATTAGGGAGAGGATGGAAAAATTCCTGGACTGTACATACAGATTGCCACAATAGGGATGATATAAAGAAGAAATCTGACCATTTGCGAATAATCCCAATTCCTTGCCGGAAGTTGGAGTACCAGATATAAGGTTGGCGGTCGGGATGAGTCAGCCGGAATGGATTGATCAACAACATATCATTGTTGCTACTAATCAACGAATCCTTATCTTCAGATGAACAACAATGCTGATTAGACTCAGAAACATCAAGAGAGACGTTTCAGTCACCTGCAAGGATTGTAAGATTGCAATCTGGAATCACTTATAGCAGTTCCTCAAAGAAGACTGTCAGATCTTGTTTGTCCGGGGGAGCAGAAATTGAAGCAAAGAACCATTCTTGATTATCGATAAATAGCTTCACCCAAGTCCATTGTCCCCACAAATTTGGATAATCAAAGCATTTAGGTTGTGGCGAATCAGAATACTCACCCTTCCTCTGGTTCCCCGAGTGGGGGACCAAATTTGGGGGCCGTCCCACCAATTCCCTGCGGCATTCAACTTGTCTTTTCCCAACTTAGTCTCTGGGAGACACGCCACCTACGTTATTATTTGTGTAACCAAGATTTCAGTCGGTATTTCTTAAACTTTCATGCTGAAACACCAAACCCCCGAACGTTCCACGCCACCAGACTAATTTTACCCATTTGCATCTGAGCACCCTACTTGTTGGACTGATGGAGTTGCTTGGAGGCTGCTTAATAGGTGGGAGCCATTTGTGGTTCCTGATATCCAGGGGCTTACCAAAACTGAGCGAAGGAAGGGGGGCAATAGTTTTTTGTCCTTGGGAAGTTTGGACTTGACTTCCATCAAACATTCAACAACTTTTACAGGGGGAATTCTAATACAACATAGTTCTTGCCTCTTCTTTTCTGCAATCCAGGACAAGGGAAGAAAATGTGTACCTTCCCTTGTCAGAGCTTCGATTCGCCCATCCGCAGGTTGAGAGAAAAATCTGGGCCTTCCAGCCTATCAAGGCCAAGGAATTCCTGACAACAGTGCAAAACAACGCATAATTCCTCAGTTCGATGTTATCCTGCTGTCCTCTGCTGAGGGCAACAGGAGTGTCTCTCTTGCGTCATCTTATAACCCGGTGTGCCGACTACCAGGACTTGATTCTGAGATGAATCCCAGTCCAACAGAGAAGTCCTTGAGTGTTCACCTCCTTCTTGTGCAAAGCCTGATGCCGTGTTGAATTTTGTGCTCAACTGCCTCTGTTTGCTCGGAGTGTCTCGTTGATGTTTGTAGCGAGAAGATCCCTTGCCTTCGTCCTGATGCAGACCATCATTATGAGGGTTGGTGCGCCCTCGCTCAGCGGATGTGGCTTCACGTTGTTCATGGACTGCAGCAGATTGTCTTGGTTGACTCCTCCATAGACCGTGCTCTCCAGTAGGAATCTGTGTTGAAACCTTCGGATGGGATAGTGAAGCACGTGCCGCAGGTCTAGCAGCTGCTTAGATCCTGGAAAGGCGGGGCATAAACGCCGCCACTCAGAAACAGCCCTCTCGGGATACCAGAGGCTTCGGCGTGGAGTGTGAAAGGGGCCCCGTATCCAGAAAAACTTGCCGCTGGGTAGAACTTGGGCAAGGGACGAAGGCAGACATGTTGTTTGGTAAACCTGAAGAGAGATCTTCGTGCAACACGCCATGTGGAATGACTGGAGGTTGCACATGATGCATCAGTGAGAACACCGGTGTCGGGCGGCCACAAGCAGTCGGCCACCGGAAATAAAGGGAGTTGGGTCTTCGACCGAACGCTTAGATGGGATTTTTTTGGGTATTCCTGTCGGGACTGTTGGGGAAAATTAGGGGTCCTGAGATGAACTCTAAATTTCTCTGCATCAACCGCTAATACTAACCCTTAAATTTGGGTAATCGAACAACCGCTTTTACCGCGCCTGGTGCTTACCTTTTCCGTTTCTTCTGAGGCTGTCTTCGAATCAGCCAGCCATGGAATGAGGGTATGCCAGTAGGCCTTCGCGCAACCTTTTCCACGCTGACCAGTTGACGGGAGAACGAGGCTCAAATTTTGTTTAATTTAATTATGAAATTAAAATTAGGTAATAAAATCAAGATTGATGGAAAAGGAATGGAAACAAGTGATTATTTTATTATTTAACTAATTTTATCCAACATTCTCTCAGTGATTTTTACCGGAATTTAGCTATTTATCACTCCTCCCTGATCCAAACTGATTTTGTCTGATTACTACTCCTCGCTGACTCATACCTGATTTTACCTATTTGTTACCCTTGCTATGACCTGGGAGTTAATTATGTGTGTGATACCCATAACTTACCAAGTTCCCATGATGGGTTGAGTGACGCGTGGGAGCTCGGATGGACTCTTGGTTCTGGCACTCCTATGAGCTAGGTATGGTTACGACGCTGGTCAGATTAGCAGGGCTGGTATTCTTGATACAGCGGCCTGGGTGCAATGAACAGTTGGCCTGGTCTGGAACCGGTACGGTCACTGGATGGGCACTGGTGACGCTCATGTCGGACCGGGACTATCATTTTCGAACGGAGACTGGTTTGGCACTGGCACGGCGCTACAGTTGGATCCTATTAATTTTGGTACAGCGTTGGATCTGGTCCGGGACTGCTACGACGCACTCCGATTGATGGCATTGATCTGATGAGGCCTGCCATAGTGCGACACATTTTTGATACGGTTTTATCAGGTAATGGACCCATATTTTGGGTAAACCAGGGCTGATTCGGACCCACCGGGCGCTCATGCAGGGCCATCGTGTCTGAAGGACCGGTACCAATTAAACCGCTCTTGTCGGTGGGGAGTGCCCCCATTTCGTGGGCCTGGTACTGCGGGTACAGGCAGGGCCAGTCCTCGGCTACGAACAAGGACTGGCTGAAAAGGGAGTGGTGTTGTCCCCTGGCTGAAGGCGGCAGCCCCTGAGACAATATAGGACGACCGACAGAAAGACTGGGAAATTCTTGGGCATTCGGGACTGAGGTGACCGGAGGGACCGCAACGCATGGGCAAGCGACCGCAGGGAATGCACCGCACAAGCCCGTTGGACCTTGAGCTCGTTCATGAGGTGCTGTTGCTGGCACGACAACTACAGTGGGCGAGGTGACGTCAACATCAACGCCGAAGAGGATGGTCATCATGAAGGAGATGCAGGGAGGGAAGAGACAAACAAATATGGTGGAAGATGTGGCATTCATGAGAGGCTCACGTATTGGAACACACAAGTGTGTGTTTCCCTTTTAGCGCACGAACCAGGACGGGGTTCTAGTTTGATCAGCCCACGACCCATCAGCGGGCGGTAATTAGTGCATGACTGATCAATGCACGAGAATCAGTGGACGGTGGCGCATGGTAACCGGCGGATCAGCGGACGACGTGCATGATAATGAGCGGACAACAATGCACTACAATCAACGGACAATAATTGGAACAAGGCGCACTTTTGGACCAGCGCATGACAAACCGAACAAAGCATGGGTTTGATCGAGCACATGTAAATTGGAACAAGGTGCACGAGAGAGCCACTCAAGGGCTCAATCAAGCACACTAGCTTTGGGAGGATTCAGGAAAAACGAACAAACCCCTGATCTGGGTCCGAATCCATTCACACTTGGAGCGCCGGGAAGGGGCATGGTGTCAGATCACGTGTGGCTTGCGTACAAGCGCAAGGGGGAAAGAGTGTCATTTTGAGCCAGTAAGTGAAAACCGTTGCTTGCGCCTGAGAGTTTCAATCATGCACGAGACGTAAGCCCAATCACACACGGAACACCCGTAGTGGGACTTGATTGCGATTACCATCCATGCACAAGTGGGAG
>BFEA01000049.1:1893114-1905058 GCA_003427395.1 Chara braunii
TTTTTATTGCGGGCGTAGCCGCAACAGGTCCCCTAGTACAGCATGACCTTGCTAAGCTCTTCGTTCAGGTGGATTGGTGCGGCTAGGGTTTGGACCGGGCTAGTGGTCATGCCATTCTGTATCCCTGGCTGAGTGGGTGTGTAGAGTGGGTTTTATGGCTGTGACATATTAGTTTCTCAGACTGACTGCCGTTCTTGTCAGCTGTTTGGACCAACAGTCTGCTAGGGTTGCAGGGTTTGTGTGAGTGAAGTCTACCGCGTTTCTGATGGGTATCATTAACTCAGGGCGACCTGGTGAGTCCTTATCCATCAGTCAAATGCATCCTGGGCAGACTGTCGGGGTTCAACCTTCTGATGAGTCGGCGAGAGTCCGACGAAAAGTCTGGCACAGTCATGCTTTTTTTGCAGAGTTGTGTATAGTGAACATGACAACACACATGCACACCAAACATGTGCTTGCTGGACACTACCTGCCCCAGGCAGTCCCCCTTCCCCCCTCTTTGAATGTACAGGACCTTAACACCCCTCTTGAGACTCCGGGCTCCCTACCCTTCTTTTGCAAAGTGAGCATTTTGGAGTCACTCACTCCATCATGCTTTTCATGCGTAAAGCATCTGCCACGTCACCTTGCCCTGCTGGCATCTCTACATCCTAATCCTTGGAGGATGTGCCAGACATATCTGCATGTTCAGGGATTTGGATGGGGAGATAGTAAGCATGCATTCAGCGGAGATAGTCTGCATGTCAGGTGTCTTTTGGTGGGCATGTTGACTGCACTCTAGAGTCTAGAGGCATGTGTCGAGGATATCGTCATTTTGCAGCCATGTTTGTTCTTCATGACAGATCGTTTCATGTGATCCATCCGCCTTGTATTTGATTGACAGCCCCAAGCGAGTATTCATCATGGGTGGTGGAGAAGGCTCAACAGCCCGAGAGGTAGGTTCATATATGTCCTTGTCAATGTTGGTATGTAAATGATCGTAGAACGGTTGGACATCCTGGCCATGTAATCGTTCATGCAGCATATGATCGTCTGTACGGTGGCATGCCAGGAATGATGCTCGTGTGAAAAACATTAACTTTTGTTGTTGTCTTTCTTTCTATTTCCCAAGCTACAGCGCCTGCCAGACTGAACTGGACATGCATGTGATGTGCTTTCTCACTGAATTCCTTCAACACATGTGAAGTCTTGCACCCATTGGGGTAACTGTTCCACTTTCAGGATAACAGATACTGATCAGTGGTTTGGCTCTCTCTTGTGGGATGGAGTATGTTACAATACAAAGTGGAGTTTATGAAGAATGTCAGAGCACCTAGAAACTGCATCTGAAAACCTGAATTGTTGATGGACTAGGGATCTCCAGACTGAGATTTTGGGAATACCCCAAAGAACACCTCCCTGTGTTGGATGAGTCCTATGGAACTCACGCTGTGGTGTGATCTTTCCCTTCAAAAATCAGACACTGGTCGCAGACAGAAAAAAGATGAAGAGTTCGCGAAGCCCTAAAAAACGTAGGAATTTAAGGGATATGGAACCAAAGGCTGCAATATTAACAGAGGCAAAAACGCAGTCACAGTGCTGTGTGTGGATCCTGACTACGCAGCGTACCTACTCTCAATCCAGGCCCTCGGCTGCGAGGGCTCAGTATTAGCAATCTCCAAATGGAGGCCGAACAGGACGGCACAGCAGGGGTCTTCAAGGCACAAGACAAGCCTTGATGAGCAAACACTACTGGATCCAGTGTGACAACTTGACTGACGGACTACATGGTCTGGTAGAGGAGAGATTGAGAGATTCTTGCCCCCAATACCCCCTTGTCGAATGGGTCTCATCTGCACCCGGCTTCCTCACTCCCAGTGCCAATTCCAGAATCGCCTCCGTTGAACTCAAAGCCCAGAGCTCCTGGACAAACGGTTCTTCAAGTCTGGGACTTGAAATCCGAACAGTCGACATATCCACCAACTCCAACCCCATGTGCTTCAGATGCAGAGTAAAAGGGCACATGGAGAATGACCCACCCTGCCCGCCGAACTTCCCCAAAGGAGCGGGAAGGAGACTCTCCCCTTCAATGCTAGTGGAAGCGGAAGCAATAAAGGGCAACGTCCCAGCCTACGCAGGCTGGGTTTTTGTATGACCCAACGACATCCCAGCATGGATCTGGACCCTGTCTGAACCAGAACCAGCAAGCAAGCTAGACGTGTTCCTACCACATGCGAGCAGATGGCAAGCTGGAGGTGGGAAACGGAGCGACAGATCAACCCACAAATACGACAAACTGACGCAGGGTGACTCCTTCCAACTGGAACAATCAATGCTAAAAAAGCAGATTCTCGGGGAAGTCCACAGCATAGGGAGGGAAGCAGAAAAGGCTTACCTAGAAGTGAGATGGAAGGGAAAAGCAGAAACGGAGGGTAAAAGAATGACTTAGGACAAATGAAGAAAAAGAACAGGAACGAGGAAGAGGACGCTAAAGGTACTGCCCGCACACCGGATTCAAAGAAGTCCAGTTCAGGAAACACAGAAAAGGAGGAGGGTACCAGTGAAATGCATCTTGACAGTCTGATGACAACAAAGGCATCAGAGAACAGCCAGGGAACAGCAGAAGAGGAAGATCCAATCGGCACCCAAGAGTGGCTAACCGCGTACATTGAATCCCTCCATTCTCGCAGGGATTTGGACTTCGAAACCAGGCTAGCCAGACACATCCCAGCCTGAAAAAAACCCCACAAACAGGCTATGAGGCACTGCAGCTCGAAAACCAATTTGCAGAATTTTTGGCTCTGCAGTATGTGGACAACCAGGAAGATGGTATGGAAATTGAGTTGGCAGACTCAGCTTCCCAGACGATTGAATGGCCGAACTCCTACCTATGCGGAGGCAGGGGTCAAACAATAAGGAGACCAACGAGAAAGAGGATGGTCAAGGGAAACAGGGGAATCAAGAAGGAAAAATCGTATCCCTTGCCAATGACTTGCTGGAGTGGACACAACAAAGAGAACCCCTCAGATCTGGCTGTCCAAGCAAGCATAGACGCGTGCTCCCTCTCCCCAACAATCCAAATTCTGCCCTCCAGTTTCGGTGAACAGAAAATGGAGAATGGCAAATCGGAGTCCGGTCGTCACTGACCATCGTCACTGCCCAAGAATTGGATAAACCAGGCCAGTTTCTCATTGCCCCCAAGCCTTCTACAGGGCGTGCCATGATGAGAGGCTTCAGGTAAAATGGGACGATGGCAAGGGAAAACCTCGGTGGAGCAATATGAGACCCTACATGGCCATCTATGACCACCTCGCACAGCTGAGAGATGGGCTGGTATGGAAGCCATGGGAGTTGTTCTGCGAAATCCCACACATGCTGCTGAGAAACAAGGACGAGGTAGATAGGATCGCTCACAGCATGGCCACCTTCGTGAGTGAAGAATGGCTGGGGAAGAACATGGAGGAGGCTGTGGACAACATCAAGGCAGAGAGGGCAGCAAAGGAGGAAAGGGGAACCAGGAAAAGCTCCACCTGAACTAAAAATCAGCCTCTCCTTTGAAGGAACTAGTCTGATTCTCAATGGAAGGTACAGAGGAGGGGACTGAGAAGAAAACTAAAAGATTTAAACCCACCACAGAGGAAGACATTCTAAGAGAAATTAGAAACAACCTGAGTTGGTCTTCACAATTCGCGCTCACGCCGTCGGTTAGCGCAAAATAGTGCTCCTCCTCGCGCTCACGCCCTGCAACTTCGCCGCGCGTGTCCTCTCGCCCGAAATTTTGCCGCGCGCGAGCCCACACATTTTTCTGCTTCACTTTTCGAATACGACGTCGACCATCATACACCGACCCATAGCTCTCGCTCAAATGAAGAAGAAGCACGTGTGCGCACAGGTCATCATTTTCCACAGCGGTGGCTGACGGGAAGCCGCGAAACATACTCTGCACCTGGCAGACAACGCTGGCCAAGGGGGATGGTGGCAATCAAAGTTTAGATTCCAATACAAACTCCTTTCCAGCGAGCTTCGAAGGAATTCGAAGGACAACATACGGTCCATCACTGTTTTTTTTTTTTTGTATTCAACGACGAGTACAGTAACTTCTACTCAAGGAATTTTGGGAGTCACAGCGATTCGCCAGCAGCCGACAAGATCGGACCGATCCAAGCTGAACACGTTTGGGACAAAGTCGAGTGAGACTAACCAAAACTCCAACTCCACCTACCCTACTCTCCTACATCCGAATCATGGATCTCTATACCTACCCCACACTTCCGCCCCACCCCTTCCCACCCTACTAAGTAACCACCCGCCCTCTCCAGTCCACCAAACAATCCCCCCCCCACCCCACCCCAAGCACGACACTCCCCCCCCTACCCCTCATTCCTCATTGACCGCACCCGACCCCCCTTCCCATCTCGCCGGCAAAGGCAGCCGAGTTCGACCAGTACCTCTCCTCTCCACCTCACTCCCCCCCCCGATTCGATCTCTACTCCAAAAACACACCTTCTCCCGATTCACTGCCCTTCTGCTCATCGCAACACCCAACTACCCCCATTCCCTGAATTATTTTCCTCCCACGATCTCCCATTGCAGTTGCACCATCCTACCCGCCTCATCCAACATTCCACAAGCCTGGTACTTGATTACACAACCCCCCTGCCGACCCCCCGGCTACCCTGCCTACCCACCCCTCCCTCTCCCATACTCCACATCATAGCGAAATGCAGAGAACCCCTCTACCCCTCGGTATCCCCCTCTCCGCTCGTCGCCCCCCTCCAATAACACAACTCCGATCTTTCACCCGGGGACCCTATCTCCCACAACCTGGCCCCCACCATACACCGCTTTCACTATCCATCATCCCCCCTCCCGCACCGTCCCCTCGCCCCATCCTCCTCCCCTCCCCCTGGGTAACAAATCGTCCTCCGTAATAGACATCCTTCCTCCCCCAATCTTACCACATCTCTAACACCCAAACAATCGATAAGTCTCCCCCCCCCCCCCCCCCCCCCCCCCCCCCCCCCCCCCCCCCCCTGGCCCCCCCCCCCCTTTTTTCATCTCGTTGACAGAAAGTCTGTGTCAACTTCAAGTTCGCTGAGTCCGACTTCTAACACCCACCCAAGCGCAATCCCTCAGATGCTAACCCCCGGATCGAATCATTCTAACCCCTCCATAAGCACACCATTGTACACCCCCCGTCTCCGGTCTCTCGCATTATTAAAGCACGATCCCATCCCGAACCCCGTACTCACTCCAACAACGTTGCACTTCGGTGACACCCTCTTTAGGGGAAAGGAGACTCTGGCCCCGATATTAATTGAGTGGCAAACATGGCGTCCCCATCTGCGGGCCGTGAAATGGTCCCTTTCAAGCAAGTCAGTCAAAATGCAGCCTACACCACCCGTAACTCACAAACAGGTGAAGGGAAGACACAAATGAAACTCGCTGATAACGAAGCACTCAAGTTCGTAATCGAAAGAACCAAGGTCAAAGGAGTACCCATCACAGAGAAAGTGTTAGTGGAAGACAAGGAAGAGGAAGTGATTGTGTGGACATACCCCGTTGGCAAAATCCATGAATTGGATGATCTTCATGAGAGGCATGCAGTAGTTTTCAATTTTACCCGTAATGGTGCAGATCTCATGCCGGCTGAGAAAAGAAAATGGATCATTGAGACGATAAAAAGGGAGGCTAAACTCAAAGATGTTGGTGAAGGCTTCTCCCTGCAGAACCTGGGTCGCAACAACCTTATGGTGATCTTTAACAAGGAAGATCACGCCCAAATTGCAGTCGAAATGCAGTCGAGAAACTGCAATGGGTCAATTTGCATAATAACAAAATGGAAGAAACAAATGGCTCAGAGACAAAACCCCACTTTCACTGTCTCCTACAAACAAACACTGATGAAAGAGCACTTCTGGGTGCAGTTTGACGGCATCCACCCGGGCTTTGATCGCCTGGTTGTGAACAGACTAGAACGACAATACACAGCGAACAAAATCCTGAAGTGGATTCTGCCGACCCCATAATTTCTCTCACCTCATTGTGGGTCAATGGCGGCCCTGCTGGAAGTCAAAACAGCCGACCCCCTTGTCTTTCCAGAAATCTGGAAATTCCATATTGAAAGCAAGGTCCTCGAAATCAGTGTTTCAACGAAAACTTCCCCAATCTGTTTCAGATGCAGGGGGCGCGGGCACTTGGGTACAAACCCAAGTTCCACAAAGTTTCCAAAACAATCAAAGGAACGGAAACTTACCCCGACATGCTAGTAGAGGTTGGGGACGCCCCGGGTACATGGTTCATCATAGACTCCAACTATGATGGTTGGGTTTTGACGACAACCTGGATGACCCAGACTGGGTGTGGCACTATGCAGACCAGGAGCCCACAGTAAAAAAAAACAACATATTTCCTCCTGTAGACAGTAGATGGCAGAAGAAGGCAACAGGTAAGATCTTTGGGAATCCAACAAAGACTAACACAAATCCACTGATCGACTCTCGCGTGGTTAGGGAAGAGAAAGCAAGGGAATATCTGTTATGGGACCTGGAGTCAATTCGAGAACAGGCTGAGGAACAATATAGCAAGGAACCAACAACGTTGAAAGCAATGTTCAGCCGCCTAGAGCAAGAGGCCAGCCACAAGCGCATGCTCGGGGGAAAAGACTCGCAAGAGAAGGTAGAGGTGGGTCTCAAGAGAAGAAAAGCGATGGAATCAGACAAAGAAATGGGGCAAGAGCACCCCCCCGCAAAAGGACAAAAAAGAAATACAGACTCTGATTCCACCAGACTCTAATTCCTTCGACGCAGGGACCGATACCAGGGACAGCAAACTGGGAAAGGACAGTGGGGAGACCGGAGGGACAACCACGGACAGTGGGCCTGACCCCCACCGGTCCCTCCAATGGCTGCGGGATTATATAAAGAAGGCAAAAAAGGAAAGAGAACACACTTTCGACATTAGAGCGGCCTGCTTAAAGCACATTGAAAGATCTCAGAGAAACGGGAAGACCAGCAAGAACGGAACAGTCGCAGGTATTGAGGAATCAAACAATCAGTACGAGGCTCTAAAAAAAGAAAAGGCGGAGGAATTCTCAGAATATACCGCCTTAAGGTATGTAGAGAAAAAAAGAGCAAGAAAACAAGGATTGATTGACGAGGACAAGACAGTCCTCAACACCAATGACTCCTTCCAGGATCTGCGTCCGAAGAAGTGGAAAACAACGAAAAATCAGAAAAAAAAAAGGAACCAAACTCAGGGCCTCGCCGCACGGCACAACTAACGAAACGAAACGATCACCAGAGTCGCGAGGCCTCACGAAGCTCTGATGCACCGTTTCGCTTCATTTTTTGCCTCACCGCCCCACAGCACACACGAAAACTCTAACGACCAAAAAAAAAAAAAAAAAACTCTAAAGACAACGCCCTGGCGACAACAGTGCGGGATTCGTTTCGCTACGGTCCAAATTTTGTGGACGCTACGGTCCAAGTTCTTGGATGGACTTGGGTTGGAGCGATGCAGCAAACTCGTGAGATTTCGCAGTTCCTCCAGCCTACCAGCGGAGGACCTACGAGTTCGCGAGGGCTGCAGGCAGGGAGGAGTCGGCACACTCGTGAGGCCTCGCGAACTTCGAGGCTGACAACATTCACGAGTTTTTTCTGACACAGTTCGTGTGGGTGCTATGCGGCGACGACTTCACGAAACGAAGTCGTTTTTTTTTCCGTTTCTTGCACCGTGCGGCGAGGCTCTCAGTCTCGAATCCAGACCCAGCAGAAGCAGAGGAAGAATCCACATGATCATTGTTAGAAAAAGAAGCGGCGGTGGTTATGTCTCAAACAGAGAAGCGGAAAAAACTGAATGCAGAATACAGATCAGAATTCACGCCCATTCAACACATTGCAGATGGTAAGGCACCTCACGTGGTGGCCTCGACCAAATCAGCAAGGCTCACCCTAATGGGTACGCGCCCACTGATTGCAGCAAGGTACTTGGAGAAGGAGGGAGAATGGCAGGTGGCTACCGATGTGTCCTTCACAATTCCCAGGCTGGATGAAGGACAAAACGTAGCCAAAATCCTTCAAGAAAGGTAACGGAGGATTTCCCACTGGGCCTGTATGAAACAATCGATTCCTACGACTGTTCGGAGGCCAGCTGCCCCGAAGCAGCACATGGGAAACAGCAGGACCAACAGATGGAAGGGGAGCGACACAGCCCGGCGCCTTCTTTCCCATGATTGCGAAGATGCCAGCGAACACCCAACTCAAGAGCGGAATGATTTGGAGACCATGGAGGACAGTCACAGCGATCCCATACGGTGTCCTCTCGGGGCCGGGAATCCCAACAGAACTGCTGGCGGCCTCGGTAGCGCAACTCTTGAGCTCCGGTATCTTGAATGGAGATAGTGATTTGGAATCCAAAGCACTCACCATGGATTTGGACAGGTTCTGCAGAAGTGACTATTCGGAGGATGATATGGAAAACTGGCAGGATGATGGAGTGACCGAAAAACCAGCCTTCTCAATTGACCAAGGAACCAGTGAAAGCATTGGAGAATACCAGATAGATGACGCCACCACTAAGACACAACAGGACCCGCCGGACGAGTCCACGTCCACTGTGAAGGAGTTCGACCAGGAACCCTCCTGAAAACCTTAACACCATAATGTCAGTCTCACCACGGCCCGACCGCCATAATGTTGGAAATCTTTAGAAAGAGGGCAAACACTAAGGAGGAGCGAGTGAACTGGAAGACACCAGGGATAGTCATCATCAGTTGGAATGTCAACGGGTTGGGTAACATAAGGGACAAAGAAGCAAAGTTGAACGACATAATCAAAGGAGTGACAGTTCATACAAACAAATTGGCAGATATAATCCTGCTACAAGAAACACACCTTACCACGTCAACAGAACACAACAAAATCCGGAAAGCATTAACAAAAAAGATGGGAGGAGTCACAAGTGAAATATGGTCATCGGACAATGTATCAAGCACAAACGAAACAACCATCCTCGTACCTAAATCCCGCCTCCTCACGGCAGGGTCGATCATGGGCATGGAGGGAGATACAATAGACTGCAGATGGTGCCTTATGGATCTGTAATGTAAGGAAGAGGAATTTAGACTAATCAACGTGTACGCACTGAACAATTCTTATGAAAGAACAACATTTATAACGAACATTGGTCAACTGATCACCAGCCTAACACCATGCATCTTAGCAGGAGATTGGAATGCAACATTGGATCCGTCCATCGACCGCATTTCCAGATCAACAACCAACCAGTCGACACAAGAGGCGGTACCCATTCAGAAGTTGATCTTGGATCACAATCTAGTCGAACCGTATCGCACTCTGCATCCGGGGGAAAAATCATTGAATCGATCATTTTCTACTCTCTGAGACACTAATGGGAACAACAAAAAACGTCGAAATCCTTCCGATACAACCATATCCGGGCCTGGATCACAAACCCATCGAACTCGTCATCAACTTCGAACAATACGTGAAGAAAGGGTCCAACTTTCACAAATTGAATAACTCTCTCATACTAAGTCAATCCTTTCAAGAGGGAATCCTAGAATGTTGGAATGATATGAGAGGTAATTATCTACCTATTCACGTTACATGGGAGTGGTTCCAAGAAAGTTACTCCACGCTGTCACAAACGATAGCAAGAATCTCAAGAAAACTGGCAAGCGACAGAAAGCAAAGGAAACAAGCAATGGAAACAACACTTAAGCTCATTGAACTAAACTTAACTGACGACCCGCCCTTTGCAATCTATACAGACAAGTTCAGAAAGCAAGAGAAGGGCTAGCCACGTGGCGATGGTGGGAAGTGAAGGGCTTGCAGATAAGAGCGAGAATGAACGAATATGAATTGAGTGAATCAATGTCCAAACATTTCTTTGCAAGAATTAAAGCCAATGCAAGATCTAGCTCCATAGAAGGCCTGAGAACCCTTGCTAACCCATCAGAAACAGTAACAGATAGCGAAGGAATGCTTAACATAGCTAAGGTTTTTTAGGAGGAGCTTTACCACACAAAGACCCCCTCGCCTACTCCTCCCAATACCAGAGAAGCGCGAACCAGAATGCTTCAATACTTCGATCGAACAATATCGCAGGAACAGTCAAAAGCTCTCGATAAGCCCATCACGTTGGAAGAACTGCAATCCGCAGTCCAAAGCATGAGGGATTGACGGGCTGACGAAAAAATTTTGGGTAAAATTCTGGCCACTCCAAAGCATGAATAACAACAAGACACCAGGGACTGACAGGCTGACGAAAGAATTCTGGGTAAAATTCTGGCCACTTGCTTAACTTCTACCACGACAGTTGCAGAAAGGAGGACTGGGGAAACTGTTGAGTAGCAGTGTGGTTACCCTGCTCTACAAGAAGGGCGAAAGAGAAGATATAAGAAACTACAGACCTAATCATTATTGACTCTCCCATACAAAATACTGGCCAAAGCCTTTGCCTTTAGGATCCTCGACTTGACCGACAACTGTTTTCACATAGACCAAACGGGCTTCATTTCGAGATAATACATCCTAGATAATGTTCTCATCCTCAATGAAGCAACCAATAAAGTCAAAGAAAAGAGGATCAACACGGCAATACTCTTCTTCGACTTACGACCAGATCAATTGGGCCTTTCTCAATGCAAGTATGGAAAAGATGGGAGTAGGGTCGAATGTTCAAAAATGGGTACACATCCTGTACAACGACGCTATTGGCTGCGTGCAAGTCAATGGCCTGCTCTCAAATTGCTACCCAATTTCACGAGCAGTCCGTCAAGGGGATCCACTAGCACCTCCAATTTTCCTGTTTGTCATGGAAGCAATTGCGTCCTTCCTGCACGAATATCCGTCCATACACAGACTACCGGAGCAGGTTCATCCCATCATTCCCAACAGTCATAATGTTTGCTGACGATCTCACCGTCTTCGTATGGGCCTCAGGATCATCCTTCCGTGCCCTAGTAAGAGCTATGGAAGCATTCAGACTAGCATCAGAAATGAAGATCAACTGGAAGAAAACGATCGGATGGTGGTTATCTGAAGAAGAGGCCCCTCTTCTCCAAGGACCGGAGGCAGCCATGACATAGGATACACCCGATACGCCCACCCGATACGCCCACCCGATACGCCCACCCGATACCTAGGCATCCTCTCGTGGTTGGGCCCCTCAAATGGCCCAAAACATGCTCGCCAAACAGATCAACAAGATGGGCAGGTGGGGCAATACATTTACCTCCCTGCGGTGTCGCGCTTTAGCCATCAACACTTCCATCTTCTCAATGATGTGGTATATAACATCTATATGGACAATTGCAAGGAAAATGAACAGAAGCGAGATGACAATATTCAGATTGCACAATCACATTGAAAGCCAAGTCGTATCACAGTGTTCAGAAAGCAGCATTGCACCAATATAACACCAATGGAGAATCGTAGCACTGAAAGTCAATGTCAATGAGAGCTTGCTCTCGCCACGACCAACATATGTATCCAGTCTCTATCTCCCTACTTGGCGCTCGGCGCCCAGCCTACTCCCTACACAGCTACTACTAGCCTACTAATTGACAATGCAACTGTTGACGTCAGCAGCCTCCGAAGTACTTGAAGATGTGGCCCATGCAGACCATCGCCAATACCAGGTATGTGCCCTCACATTATCATCATCATCATCCTTTTCTCTCTCTCTCCCTTGTCTCTCTCCCACGTCTTCCCTTTGTATTGCAATCAGACTCGTTTTCAAACACACTTTTCACACATGTAAACAGTAACACAGCACACTGGCGACATGCGCCCACTCAAAACTCAGAGATATGGCTTCAGATACGAATTCACTCTCAAATGGCTATGGCGACTTCAGCGCCCAAACATCTCACTGTTCACATACACTGGATCACCCTGGATATCCCACACGCATCACTCTAACACTCGAACACAACACA
>BFEA01000049.1:1931177-1954349 GCA_003427395.1 Chara braunii
GGGCTGTACTCAGCAAGCGCAGTACAGCTTCCAACTCAGATCTGAAAAAAAAATAGTGGATGGTTGTTTTCTGACTGGTTGGCAGACAGCCGACCGGTCGGCCCTACCGGTCGGCTGCAGTACGGTCGGCGGTCGGGAGGGATGCAACCATGCCTACCGTACTAAAAAACGAATTTCAACTGCAGACAGAAAGAACCTACAGACTACAGCCGTTCAGAATGAAATAAATAAAGTGTTGTAGAAAGACATGGCATTGCGCACAAGATACTCCATCCATTCACTGATCAGGTGAGAAAGCAGTTCACACACTTCAACGTAAGATCAAGACCATACAGGATGGGAGAAGAACCCAGAATGCCCCAACAGGCAGTCAATTCCATGCACACACACATGGGCACCCTTGTGGCATGGCACTTACCGGAGTGGCCGGGCTCTTGGGATGAAATGAAACTCACTCCCCTTCTCACATAGTCCTCCTGACTCAATTGGCATCCTCTACACTAGTGTCCTATCATCTAGGAGGGTCAACTTCTACCCCAAAGTACAACACTGGATCCCCCGTTGATGTTGAAGATCGAAGTAGCAACTTGCAGTCCGGTGGTGCAGATACGGCTGCCACCCTCACGCTCGCCTAACTTGAGGGGATCCCTAAAGTCGCTCCTTGTCTTCCCTGAAGTCCAGATTCCAGTTGAAGGGGCATCACATGACGTCTACCATAGCTATGGCCACCCTTCTTCCTCCTCCTTCCATGGCTGAGTCTATGGCGGACTACCAGGGCACTGCCTTGCTGTGCAAAGGACAACACAAAGCAGCTATGGCTGCTCTAGCTCAGGCCGCCGTGCCTGACTCTGCCTCGAAGCTTCTTGGTGTAGTCCTACACCAACGGGGGGCTTCCAGATGCAGCGCCCACCAAGGTGATGAAGATGGCATCCACCATAGTAAGGTAAGTACCTCTGGCGCTCCTCCCACCTAGTCCGGGTCTTCTTCCTCCTCCTGTCGTTGCTCCTCCCCAGCAGCGCTGCTCCAGCCAGCGCTCCAACCAGTGTGTCGCCGAACTTGCACACCGACAATGAGGAGGAGCACCTCGCTCCTCCTGGAGATATAGCGGCCTGCTTGCGTCATGGCAAGTGACTTCCTAGGCCGTGCGGCCTCCAAGCAACCGGTACCTCCTCCCTTTCGGAGGGAAACATCATTGCCAACTCTGATATTGCCTGTACATGCCCTAGACTCAGACTGGTTGGACTGGTACCCGCCTAGACCTAGCCTACAACTACTGGGCGTCTTTTTTTTTTTTTTTTTTTTTTTTTTTTTTTTTTTGAACTCCCGCGTGGGTGATAGTGATGCTGGTAAGAGCAGACACCACTATCACCCCAGGGGGGGCTCCATCTATTGGTGGGGAGCTTCACCTGTTGGAAACCGGGTCCAGCGTCCCTTATACATGAGAAAAAGGAATCAGAGACCTGTCAGCATTTGATATACAGAGACTGATTGACTTTTGCCTGTACCATTCCGTGGCCCTGCTCCGATAGGCGCAGAATGGGGGCTGGTAGGTGGAAGTTGAAATGAAGAGGGTGGGGCCCCTTGCTCCGGGGGGCGACCGAAAGTAGGGGCCCCATCCGCCATTCTCGCTGCCCAGCTATCGAACTCCTCTCGCGTCCAGGTTGAGTGGCCCATCTCTATTCCCTACCCCCTACCATACCAGCTTAATTCCATCAATGTGTGATCAGGAAGGGGGAATGGGTCTGGGAAGTCTGTGGGAGGGGGGATGGGCATATCGTCAGGGATCGTGGTCCAATCATTAAAACAGAGTCGATAATTCTTCTGCTTGGCTTCCAACCGATGATCGTCATCCAGGTGCCAGCCATCCCGTTGGACCCTTGCTATCTTCCCCCCACGTTCCCCTCCCAGCCAATCCATGCAGAATTCATTTAGGTAGTGGGTAATGTCAGTCCTTTTAGAGAGGGTTTTTGTTGACTGTACTAATCTTGCCCATCGAGCCCTGATTGTTGTCTCTATTATGTCTTTGATCGCCTCTATCAGCTCGCCCCTCTCCATGTGTGCACCCTCGATGGTCAATATGCAGCGACGCCTCCAGATGGCCCACAGCACCGCTTTCCTACCAGTCGAAAACAGGTTAGAGGTAAAAACCAAAACTTGGGCCATCCAATGTCCCCAGAGTAGGGCCCTCCACTCCCATGGCCAGTCGGTGTCGGTTTTGAGGGTTGCCCAGATTCTTGCCCACCATCGCCAGACAACCGTTGAAGATGGGCATTGCAAGAAAATATGTTCAATTGTTTCATTTATCTTGTGGGATGGGAAGCCCCCCAGGCAAGCCGCACACCATGGGAGGGCCATGCCTTTCTGCTCCAGGCTAGAGTGGTCAATGAGCCATGCGTTTGTGGGGAGGCAGCCGTGTGCAATTTGCCATTGCAGCGAGGCCAGTTTGGCGGGCTTACACTTGGCCTCCTTAAACCATTTGATTGGTCTCAGAGCCTCCAGTGGTACGTTCAGATGCTTCGCCCATCGGTCCACAATTCGATCTTTTAAATTAATTCGGGATCTCAATAGCCTGTACGTGGCCTTAACCCCCAAGCTGTGCAGGTACCGGTACCGAGGTTGTGGGTCGCGCGAGGGAACCCGCCACCTCCATTCTTCCGGGTCAATGGGGAGTTTCTGTATGGGCAGCTCGGGCCTGAAGACTACCCAGCAGTCCCCTTCCTTTAACACTCTCACTCTGTGGATACCTGTCTTCGGGAGCCAGAACACCTCATCCGGGGATCCTTTTACCAGGTGGTTTTGGCTGGTCCTATAAAACAAAATTACCAGCGCTTCTTCTCGGCAAGTCGTCAACACTTGTCTGACACGCGCCTCATCCCCATCTATTGCCACCCAGTCACCTTTCAGAATCATTGGGCCACATCGCAATATCTGCACCCATGCTAATGGAAGGGAGAAAATGACTTCTTCGAGATGTTCCCTAATTCGATGGCAATGTGGCAGTTTGCTTCTAAGTTGGGTTTCTGTTATCCAATCATTTTGTGCGCTGTCCCATATGTGTTCCACTTTGTGAACGCCATACCTGACCCAAGAGTTCCATGGTCTTCCTGAGCTTGTGAAGACTCTCCCCTGTCTATCCGTTATCCATCAATTCCCAAACATAGGTTGGTGGAACACCTCCTCCCACCTACTGGGTGCTGGTCTATCCGGGAGGGGAGCCTCCGCCAGTCATGGATAAGGTGAGCCCAAAAGTTATCTTTTTTAAGATCTGCGCAGGCCGCCGCCCGGTCAGAATGCGCGACCGGTCTTCGGGAGGGCCTGGGAGTTGCCCAAAACACGTCGTCCAGCCAGACAAGAGGATGCGTGGAGGGTTGGGATTCGGGGGCCAGCCTTGCTATTTGCTCTAATGCTAGAGGTTCCCATGACAGATTAATCTTTTTAGCCACTGCAGGGTCAGGGTAACTGCTTGGTTATCTGGGTCAAGAATCCCCAAGCCGCCCTGGGATTTAGGTTGGACAATCGCCTCCCACACAACCCTACTCATCACGTTCTGCGTTTCGTGATTGCCTCACCACAGGAAGGCCGCAACACGCTGTCTCAGGGATCGCGAGGCTTCCTGGGACAGGGGCCAAATGACAGACTTGTACCAGAGAGATGCAAGCACCATGTTGTTAATAACAAGAGCTCTATCGAAGAGAGAGGTGTGTTTGTCTGTCCATGAGGCAAGCTTTTGGAGAGCCGGAATGCCAACTTTGTCTTCTTCTGCTTGGCCTCAAGTGTGCGGCACATCTACCTCTCCCTGGTGTGGTACCGGCCTACCTGCTACTTCAGTGTTTTTCCGCTGCTTCAAGTGTCGCAGGCCTACTTCCCCGCCACTTGAGTGGTTTCCCCCGCTGCAACCCTCAATGCCACGACCACGGGTAAGTACAGGCCCTTTGGGCCTTCCACACGGACAAGTCCTCTCGCGGGTCTCACACACACTCAAACTGACAAGCACTCAGACAGGCACGCAGACCAGCAAGCACGCACACACTCAGTAAGGCATGCGTTCCGTTGGCAAAACTCAGACATCAGCTGTGTGTCTTAGTCCGTGTTTGGCAGGTCCTAACATTGTACTCAACTGGACTGGGATAGTAATTCGTGACTGGCATTCAGGTGGTCAAAACTCGGACATCAGCTGTGTGTCGTAGTCCGTGTTTGGCAGGTCCTAACATTGTACTCAACTGGACTGGGATAGTAATTCGTGACTGGCATTCAGGTGGTCGTAGAGGAGAGGGGTTGGGCTATTCTCTTCTATCATAATCTCTGTTTGCATTTGCAATGTTTGAATTCGGTTGATTGCTGCTGTGATTCAAGTTGTCTTGATTAGGCACATTTATGGGTGGGAACAGTAAAGCTTCATAGGATCTTTCTGTCTGTCCAGGTGCAGGTAGTCTGCATCTTCACAGACATGTCTATTTCACAGAGTCTCTCCCCAAGACAGCACCCAGCTCGGTGACATTTGGTATGTACCTGGTTTCATAACGCTTCAGCTCCCAACCTTGGGCTTGCCTGACTGGTACCCTCGCTTGCTGGCCACGGTTGGCCTTCGGCGCATATGGAATGCTCACTAACTTTCTTGGGACCTCGGCTGCTGACGGGACTGGACTATACGGACTGACCCTATCGGACATATTGGCCTGGAGTAGAGCTATCGACCTATTGAACTGGGACTCTATTGGACACAGGACTTGGAACGTTGGGACCGGGAGTGGGACAGTGTGCTGATACACGTTCAAGGGCTCTGAGAATATGCAGACGGCTAACACATTCTTGACTTTTTGCTGACCTTGCAAGTAGAGGAAAGGGAACTTGTGTGGATCAGCAGTGATGAGCCCTCGGTTGGGGAGGGTGTTTCAAAGAAGGTACTGACGAAGTGGTTCTGACTGTGGAATGTGCTACATGTTGTTGGAGATGATCATGAAGAACTGTCCTATTTTGTTGATGGGCCGCTGCATTCGAGAACATACCCTGTGCTCCATGCTTCATAGTGGATGCCTTATGTGCCGTCGAAGATTGCAGGTTGCAGAAGCGTGAGTCCTCCTATGATGGATGTATTTGATGAAGTTGAGGGGAATTGTAGACTTTCAGCATGTGTGAGAGCCAGGCAAATGAATGGGACCCAGCACCCTGTAGATTCTGGTTGTCTGGCTGCCATTAATCCTGAAGAGTGTGAGTGATGTGACAGGACCTCTCTGAGGGAAACCGCACCGCAAATTGTCACTGCATATTAAGGGCAGCAGCGAAGGCTGGGAAATCTGCGTGGAGTGGAAAGTGCTGGTTTTATCTGCAGATTTGGGACTTGTACATAGCTGTACTATGAATTAATTCTCTGATTGAAACTTTGTTTGTGAATTCTTCTCTTGACTCGAAGTGAGTGAATATATGTTCGCAGAGGACTTCCAAACTTGAGGCACAGCCCAACCTCGTGCTGTTCTTTCGAAGAGCTGTTGACATTGGGATGTGAGCGCAGGCCCTAGGTGTCTAGTCTTGTCGTTTGTGAGTAGTTGTTGATGTGTGGTCTCGCACCGAGGTAGGTAATTTTCATAAGCTAGTAGGTCAGGTCGAGTAGGAATGCCAAAAGAGTAACAATTTGGCAAAAACAAGACTTCACTTTTGACATGTTGCGCAAATGGGGAAGTATAATTCAAGTATTTTAATTTTTGACCATTAGAGGCAAGTGGTGCGGTGCAGCCATGCTGCCATAGCAACTGAGATCTGTACAATTACTCAGTCAATTAAATGCAAGGAAAATGAGATAAAGCGAAATGACAGAATTCCAGAGTGCAAAAGTCACATTGAAAGCCAGCAAGTCCAAACGCTGTCCAGAAAGCGGTAATGCACTGATATTCCCCAACAGAGAAACAAATCATTGAATCCGATTGTCAATGCTCTTGCCACCACCAACATATGTATTCAGAGTCCTTCCTCCTACTTGGCACACAGCACCCAGACTACGATCACACAGCCTACTAGCAGCCTACGAATTGACAATTCATGCTGTTGACGTCAGCAGGCGAACCGAAGTACATGAAGATGTTGACCCTCGTAGACCATTGCCAAGACCAGGTACGTGCCCTCATGCCTCATTCCTCTCTCTCTCTCACCCTCAACTTCATCACCCACGTCTTCTCCCTCATGCACGAAGACCACCACCACCTCCACTGGCTACCGTCCAAGCCATGCCCGACTATGGGGGCTGGCTATGGCGCTGCCCTCAGCAGCGCGCTGCTTACCGCACGACCGCACGCGCGCACACACACTCGTCATGCACTAGCGCAGCAGCCCGCGAGCGCTAGCTCAAGCAGCGCTGCTGCATCAGCATGCAAGTGCCCGACCATCGACACTGAGCCCTGCCCTTTCCTATATCGAAACTGGCAGGCGTTTGCACTGCTTTCCCAGATGAGGCCGAGTTTCCAGTAGTTTCAGTCTCGGCCAAAGTGTCTGCGCCCAGGCCTGTTCAGACAGTGGCCTGGGACCGAATTGGTTAGGCATGCCCAACCACCCAGGCTCAAACATGGGATGCGGCCTGCTTCGACCATGTTGGTGGAAGGGCCTGGAAGGCTCACGAGTATTTCGGACTCTCACGAGCAAGGCGGATGTAACCAACTGGCGCGTGGCAACTGTCTGGCGCCGACCTAGATTTGCAAAAATTGTCAAGTTCAGGGCGCATTGAGATTCAGGGGGCCCGCCTTCACTTAGGTCAGGCACGCGCCTGCTGCAGGGCCCTATGCCGAGGCCTGGACCCTCGCATAAACTTCTATTTGTTTAATGTTGGGGAGAATGGCTGGGCACGAAAGTGGGCAAGTTTTCAGAAGATTCGCGCATGTATCTTCCGGTGAAGAAGCAATTATTATTGCTTTCCAACAAGTGTGCATGTGCTCTGATCAAGGGTGTGAATGAGATGAGCATGAGTGTACGGGTGGGAAATTGATTCAGTCCCTTGTTATTCTTGAAGTACTCCCACCCAATCCTGTATTTATGGACCCTGCTTTGGTTTACTCAAGGGAAACTTTACAGATGGGAATACTGTTTATCCTGGTTTTCTGGCCTTGATGATTGGCTGGTCTTAATCTGGACCCAGTGATATGGTTTCCATTTTGCCTGAGTGCAAGGAAAAGTGAGGCCAGCCAACCTGGATATGACACTATCCTCTATGTCAGTACATAAGAAAGAAATGTCACCATCCATGCATGACTCTGTGGACATATTTGTGACTTGAATCCCTGGGATGGTAACTGGATACTTGGAGGAAAGTATTCGCTTAGCTTTTTCACCAGATGGCTGATAAACTTGCGAAGAGTAATCCACTTCAGGTGTAAGGGTAGCAGAAATACTGCTGATCATTGCAGTGAATTTGGTTCATTGGTTGATTGCAAGATTTGCAAGCCATTTATTCACATCACCTTCCATATCCAGTTGGTTGACTTGTATGGTCGTTTGACCGCATTCAACCATGTTTTTATGTTAGATTCCCGCGGCGGTAGTTGATTTCGATGAAGGTAACACCAATCTGATTTTGTGTGGAATCCTATATGAATGCAGAATCATGCATTTTTATTTAAGAACTTCAACCTATTCCTGCTCCAGCATTCTGAATATGAGTGACTGCTCCCTGAAGGACAGTGCACATGAGGAACTTCAACCGTCAACAGTATGAGATATGCCTCAGGGTCAGTTCCCATTCTCCTTCCCTCCCTCCTCCTGCCGCATGGTCCGGTTTCTTTCTCTGGATCCCGTTCTTACTATTTCTTTCATTCTCTTGTTCTTGTTCTTCTTCTTCTTCGTTGCCGCCTTCGCCTTCGCCTTCGCCTTCGCCTTCGCCTTCGCTTTTGTCTTCGCCTTTGTCTTTGTCTTTGTCTTTGTCTTTGTCTTTGTCTTTGTCTTCGTCTTCGCCTTTGTCTTCGTCCTTGTCTCATGATCATTGTCGCTGACCTCATGATTGGCACAGCCCTCATGATCGCTTTGGCCCTTGACGTCCTCATGATCGTCACCTCCATTGTCCTTATCTTCATCATCGTTGCTGTAGACATCCTCATGATCCTCATGCCCTTCGCTGCCCTATGATCATTGTCGCCATTGCAGTCAACATCCTCATGATCTTTGTGGCCGTTGCTTTCGTCCTCCTCCTCCTCTTCATGCTGATGCTGCTATGTTTGCAGTCTTCATCCCTGTTCGCTAATCATTGTCTGTGCTCTCGACTGTGAGTCCTTTTCTGCATGCACTCGTTGCCATCTTGTTTTGGTCTTCATTGTAGTCATCTGCTGTGCACTGATTTCCAACATCAACTTCCTCCTCCACCTTGTCCACTGTCTCCTCCTTAACCTTCTCACTTTCCAGTTTACGCCTTCAAGTTCAGACAATACAGAGTTTCTTGACCTGCTTTTTCCAGCCACCACTTTCGAGCTAATACTTAGCATTTGTGTTTGACCTTCACTGTTTTCAACTATTTGGTCCATCTCATCTTTAGACCCATCCTCCTCCTCTCACTGTTGTCAGTATCCCCATGTGCTATTTCTTCCCTGAATCCTTGGTTCCCCTCTTCCTGTCACCTATTGTCTACTTCTTCTGAACTTCGTATGCTGAACTCCGTCTCTCTACTACACATACACCATTTTACTTCTTGGTCTTTGTCACTTTCTCATCTTTGGACTGGTCGGTTATCTTTCTTCTCACCTGTCCGCCTCAGTTGCCTTCCTTTGTCATTGCAATCAGACTCGTTTTCTTCTGCAACTCGCATGCATGCAAACAGATGGCAAACCAAACTGGCGCCAGGGGCCCACACAAAGCTCAGAGATATGGAGACCGAGAACACAGTTCAGATGCAAACTCGCTTCAAACAGGCTATGGCACCTGAGCGCCCAAACAACTCACTGCCGACTCTGTGTCCACCACCACCGTTCGCATACACCCAACTCTGGATCACCTTGAATATCCCACACATGTTCACCCTGTATCACGCACACACTCGCACTCGCTAACAGCTAACTCTAACCTATGGCGGCTATGGCCGCTCACTACTACTGACTATGGCGCTCTATCTTCTTCATGGCCCAGTTCGACTTCAGGCGCTCCTGCAGACCACCTTGCACAAGACGCTCGGGCAGCACTTCCGCATGGCGCACAGCAGAATGAATGAATGGCTGGACGCTGCCTATTGATTTATACTTCTGTTGGTCGCTGGTCTGCCCCTTTTCCACCAGGCCCTTGGTGCAAACAGTCCCACGTGGTACTTGTTGACTGGACTAAGTGAGACTGGGACCGAGAACCGCTGACTAAGCAAGGGTGGACTCACCACTTGCCCACTTGCCTCTGGTCTGCTGTGAGCAACGTTTGAAAGGCCACTTCCGGACCTTCCGGAAGCCTGTGGACTTGGCCTTTCGGAGCTGTAGCAGCTACGACCTTAACCTCTCAGGACTGTAGCAGCTAAGACCTTGACCTTTCAGAATTGTTACAACTACGACCTCTACACAACTTTGACCCCTACTCGACAGACCTACGGTTCAAGACCCGACAACTGACTCCTAAAACGCAGGTCACGGGTTCAAACACACAGGGGTACTGTACACAGGTGAGGTGAGGTCTAGGGATCGAGCCCTGGGATCTGCATCTCCTACTGCAAAGGTGAAAACCGTTTCACTCCCGCCGGCCTAAATTCGAGGTCCTCCGAGAATACTTCAGTCCAAGGCAGGACCTTACCTTTTTTCTCTCTCTCTCATAGGCTCAAACTACATCGGGAGCGGTCTCTAGAAGTTCTGTCCGTGTGAACCAGTGGTCGTCTTCTGGTTCCTGGAAAGAGAACGTGACTTTGTACTGTTTCTGTGGACGACCTCTACCTCGTGTTCTGAAGACATCTTCACCTACCATGCGATCAATGTCGTACCTTCCATCCATATCCGGAGGGATCATAGATCTCCAAGATGGAAACTGCTGACTCGTTATGCAAGGCAACAACTTCGACGCATGAAAAACTGGGTAGGTGTGGAGGTGTGCTGGGATCTCTATGGTGTAGGACGGTCCATCTTCTCCGCCCTTGACTTCTAGGACTGGCCACGGTCCTCTATACGCAGGTAACAGTTTCTGCAAGATGTTCTCCTCAGGAGCAAACTCTTTTGACTTGACCCAAACTAAGTCGCCTACTTGAAACTGTGATGGGCGACGGTGCTTATTGGCTTGCTCAATCATTCTATGTTGGGCCTTCCTGAGGTTCTCTACAACAGTAGCTATCTCTTTTTCGTGCTGTATCGTGAACTCCCTCGTACCGGGCGGTAGCCTCTGGATATGATCCCAGCAGTCCCTCAAACGGTCTGCGTTGTCTAAAGGATTTTTGCAACTCGTTGGGAGTGCGACAAGTTGCTAAATGCGTGCTGTTGTTGTAAGCATTGGCTACCTTAGGGAGCATCTCATCCCAGTTAACTTGATTGGGTCTAATGTACATTCTCATAACTTGCTGCAGGACTTTGTTCATCTGCTCCGTCTGACCGTTTGTCTCTGGGTGACGGCCAGATAACATCAACAACTTAGAACCATACACTTTCATTAGTTCCTGCCAGTTCTGACTAGTGAACCGGGTATCTCTGTTGCTAACTATAGACAGCGGTAGCCCGTGCTCACTGACCCAATGATAAAAGAACTTACGTATGACTAAATCAGTGCGTGCCTCTTAGGGTAAAGGGACGAAGACTGCATATTTGCTGAATCTATCAACTATGACCATGACTTGGCTTTTGCCATGCTTACTCTTGACACCAGTGTCCATAAAGTTGATGGACACAGAGTCTCCGGGTCCTTCGGGAATAGGCAAGGGTTTGAGAAGACCTAGAGGGGCTCGCGTAGTAGTCTTATTTCTCTGACAGACTTTACAACTGCGTACATACTCTATGCAGTCAGCCTTCATGCCAGGCCAAGTATATGCGCGCATGAGGTTGGCTAATGTCTTTTGCCAACCAAAATGTCCCTCTATGTCATGGCATTCCCCTAAGATCAGACTTCGGATCTCTTCACTGTTGGGAACGCATAGACGGTCAACTACATTAGTCTTCTCAAATAGTAACCCATCGGTAGTGCGGTAGTCTGGTTCTGTCTTTGGGGCCTCCTTAACTCTCTTAAGGAGATCACTGTAAATACGGTCCTGCGCATATGCTTCTTTGACTTCCTATTGCAGGTCTCTCCCTATGTCTAGATAATGTACTATCGCTCCATAGTAGTCGACTCTCCTACTTAAGAGCGTCCGCCACTACATTATATTTCCCTTTAACAGACTCAGCTCAAAGTCATACTGATCTATCTCTGCGGCCCACCTAGTAACCTTAGGTGTCATCTTGGCCTGCGTCTTCAGCCACCTCAATGTCTCATGGTCTGAATAGACTTTGAAGTGTCTCCCAAGCAAGAAGTGCTTCCAGTGATCTAGTGCTTGCCTGAGAGCGTAAAGTTCCCTCTCATAGGTTGATGTCGCGACCTTTTGTGAAGGCATCCTAGCAGACATGAACTCTACGGGTCTATACCCATTGCCATCATCTTGCTGTAGAACAACACCTATACCGTACTGACTTGCGTCAGTGGTGACGACAAAAGGCAAGGACGGATTGGCTACCTTGAGGATTGGATACTCTATCAAAGCCCATTTTAACTTCTTCAGGGCTGACGTACAATCGTTATCGCATTTCCAAATTGCCTCTTTTTTTAGCAACCTGGGAAGGGGAGCGGCGATAACGGAGAAGTTCCTCACGAACTTTCTATAGTAGTTGGCTAAGCCTAAGAACGACCGCAACTCTGTCAATGTGGGGGGTGGTGGCCAATCTCTAATCACTGCTATCTTATTGTCCTCAGGTTTTATGCCATCTCCATCTAAGACGTGGCCCAAGCACAAAATTTGTGTCTTGACCCACTCGCACTTCTTCACGTTGATCTTGAAGTTAGCTTCCCTCAACTTCTCCAAGACCTGCCTCAGATGGCCCTCATGCTGGTGGAGGGTCTTACGAAAGACTAGGATATCATCTAAGTACACTACTACGAATCTATCTAACCAAGGCCTAAACAAATCATTCATACAACGCCTTTGCAACATTCGGGGCTTCTCTATACTTGGGGAAGTATTTTATGATATGCCCCGGATCACCGCAGTAGATGCACTGATCTTGGTCTATTCGTCGCTGCCACACTGTCTGCTCTAAGCCTAGATCTTCCGAGGGCTTGCCTTGTGGCAAGCCAGGGTGCCATCCACCCTTCCTGGGAAGTGATCGAGTGTAACGAGAGCGGTTTTGCGGGGGACCTCGACCCCTACCTCCCGCTTGGCGGTCTCCTCTATCGCCAACCCCCTGATCGCCCTGTCCACGATCACCACAGGCCCGACCCCTTTGGCCCTGGCCTCTCCCTCTTCCTTGCGGCCTCCCTCCAGCCGCGACAGCAGCGTAAGTCCTCCCCTGACTAACACCACTATCCTTCTCCTCTAGGCCCCACTCTATCTGATCATATGGGACCTCCTCCATACCACCCTCATGTAGTGTAAGGATCAGGTGATCCTTAGCCTTAACCTGACCCGAGATGGTACGACATTTCCACTTCTTGCCGTTATCAAGGTCCTTATGCCAAAAAGTGGAAATTGGCATGGATTGCACTTCAAACGCTACCACTTCCCTACTCTGGGTATCATAGGTCATGGTAGACTCTCTACTCCTCTCAAAGAAGTGCCCGCGCAAAGGCTCGGGGATGGCACGATAGAATAGGTTGACTAACTGGGTCTCAGTGACCCCATGGTTAGGGACGGCGATTAATTCATCCATAACGCCCTTGAGTGCCCTAGCACTCCTCCATTTGCGGGAATGGATGGTCTGCAGTTTGTCAGAAGCTCTAATACTTCACGTGACATCTGCAAACCTCTCACGCGGTAACTTGAAGAAGTCACGGAGGGGGGTGATCATGGAATATGCGACCATATCGTTCTCGCACTTAGCAGCACGACAAAGTGACCTGGCGAAGCCAGTGATTCGTCTTTAAGGGCATGGAAGGCAATTAGGATATGTTCCTCAGGAACTATCTTCTGAAGGTGTACATAGGAGTTCATGTTTGCCTCCTATTTATCGGAGTTTTCCTCCTCCTTCCCGCTGTAGGAATCAGGGAACTTCACCTTAACAGGCTCTCTACGGGGACGAACTTCGTCCTCCCTGAGAGCAGCAAGTTTCGCGCCTTCTATGGCGCCTGCATAAAATCGCTCTGTATTTTCTAACCTCGCCTTCACCTCTGAGCCCACGTGCATCATCATTTCGCGTGCGAACTCTCTAAACCCCAATCGTGTGGATCGCCGAGCTACATCCCGACTTCTCATGAATTGGAACTGCTCTTCCTGAGCCTATGCTAGGAGTTCTATATTTCTTTCCATAATCTCCATCTTCCCCTGCCAATCCGCCTGCGCCTCTATCTGCACCCTTTGCTGTTTCAGCCCCTCCAACTCTTTTGCCGCCTTACTTGCCGCCTCCATCCGTTGCTTCTTTTCCCTGTTCAGACGCAACTTCCATTCTAACTTCTTCTCCTCTTCTATCGTCTGACGTTTGAGGGGGTCGTCTTTGACTTCCAACTCTTTTATGACCGCCTCCTGTTCTGCCCTGGAGACATGTAAGATCGCCGCCTCCTTTCTGATCCAGGGGTCCTCCTTCGTGCCTTGTCTCCCCTCTTTCTCTAGTACTCTTTCTGATCAAGGGAACTTCTTCGAACTTTTCCTCTTCTTCTTCTTCTTCTTCTACTGCTTTCAATTTCTCTTCCTCCTCCTCCTTCAGTCTTTCCAACTCCTCCTCCAGCTTCGTCTTCTTTGCGGCCTGCTCCTCCAGTAAGGCCAACTTTTTGGCTTGCTTCACCAGCTTTGGCCAAAATCTTCGCAGCCTTCTCCTCCTGCTCCTTAGTGTAGGGAGTGGTGCTAGTACCACCCCTCGTCTCAACTCTACAGGTCATTGTGTTCCAGAATCCTAACGGAAAGAGGAGACGCCATAGGGTCCCCCAGAGGGAGAAACCCACGAGCAAGCCGTACATAGGGTAGTCATCCATGGCGTTAGGTGCACGACAAGATTGTCGCACTCCTCACCACTAAGACCTACCCACTTGACTGACTGACTACAGGATCCGTGTAGGACCCTGTCAGCTATGGTCTCTAGCCTAGACCTAATACTAAAGTTGTTAGGAGGCATTTAAGGAGATCCCCCGTAACTCCTCAGGAATTCTTTAACGTCGCAGACAGGACGACTCGATCAGCAAGTCCTCTCAAGACTTAGACAGATGGTTGTGCAGCCCACAACTCGGATTTTGGGCCTACCATGCCACATTGAGCAGCCCGCCGGTCTGTACCGGTCCTTGGGAGGGTTTGTCCTCCGGGTCAGTCAGTCGTCGGACACAACCTTTAGCCCTACTCAGCCCGTGTGGGTTTGGTCAACGCAGCTCTATGACCTCATGCATGGAGTTCCTATCACCTGGACCGAAGAGACTCAATGCGGGAAGAAGAGATAGACAGACTCGGCAAGTACCATGGGGTGACTACACATCCACAGGGCGAGGGGATAGGCTGAAGGCTTGGCGAGAGTATACCGACTCCAGCTTGGTCAAATTCGTGGTCAACAGCTCTGGTCAACAGCTCTGGTCAACGCTGGTCAACTTCTCGGTCAACGCCTTGGTCAACGCTAGTCAGCACCTCGGTCAACACCTTGGTCAACCCGAGTGAACTTCCTAGTCAACGCCTTGGTCAACGCTCAACCCTGCTATGGCTGCCGCCCCTTTCTCTCCCACCAACCTTCACTTCTCTTCTTCTCCCTCCTTCCTTCTTTCTTCCTTCACCCTGGTTATGGCTCCCTTCTCCTTCACCGTCCCTCCTTCCTCTTCTTCGACTATGGCTTCTTTCTCCTCTTTAATCTCCCCCTCCTCCTTCACTCAGTCTTCATGCTTCTTCGTTCACTCCGTGTCCGAGCTCGGTGGCTATGGCCGCCACTTCTTTCTTGGATCGCACAACAATCTTGTATCGCTCCTCTCTCTCTCTCTCTCTCTCTCTCTCTCTCGCTCGCTCTCGCTCTGTGTTTGTCGTTGATGTCTTTGCAGGTGCGCAGCTCCTCCGGTCAAAGGCGCAGCTATGGCGGACACTTCTCCTTCCTCGATGGCGAGTCTCAGCTATGGCGCACTGCTAAATGACGATGGCGCGTGGAATAACGGGAACGTGCTCCAATACCAATGCACTTAGACTCGCTTTCTTCTTCAACTCGCATGCATGCAAACAGATGGCAAACCAAACTGGCACCAGGCACCCACACAAAGCTCAGAGATATGGAGACCGAGGACACAGTTCGGATGCAAACTCGCTTCAAACAGGCTATGGCGCCTGAGCGCCCAAACAACTCACTGTCGACTCTGTGTCCACCACCACCGTTCGCATACACCCAACTCTGGATCACCCTGAATATCCCACACGCGTTCACCCTGTAGCACGCACACACTCACACTCGCCAACAGCTAACTCTAACCTATGGCGGCTATGGCCGCTCACTACTACTGACTATGGCGCTCTGTCTTCTTCATGGCCCACTTCAACTTCGGGCGCTCCTGCAGACGCTGCCTCTTGATTTATTCTTCTGTTGGTCACTGGTCTGCCCCTTTTCCACAGGGCCCTTCGTGCACACAATCCCGCATGGTACTTGCTGACTGGACTAAGTGAGACTGGGACTGGGAACCACTGACTAAGCAAGGGTGGACTCACCACTTGCCCACTTGCCTCTGGTCTGCTGTGAGCAACGTTCGAAAGGCCACTTCCGGACCTTCCGGAAGCCTGCGGACTTGGCCTTTTGGAGCTGTAGCAGCTACGACCTTGACCTTTCAGGACTGTAGCAGCTACGACCTTGACCTTTCAGAATTGCTACAGCTACGACGTCTACACAACTTTGACCTCCACTCGGCAGACCTATGGTTCAGGACCCGACAACTACACTGACCTACGACAAACAACAACTAACTCCTTAAACACAGGTCACGGGTTCACGGGTTCAAACACACAGGGGTACTGTACACGGGTGAGGTGAGGTCTAGGGATCCAGCCCTGGGATCTGCATCTGCTACTGCAAAGGTGAAAACCGTTTCAGTCATGATCTTCGTCTTTGACCGCCTTCTCGACATTGTACACTGCTTCTCATGTCCTATGCTGAAGTTTCTATACCAGGTGCTTGGCTATGTTGTGCATGGCAAAGTGTGACAGAACTCGTCATTTTGAACTCATGGCCGAGATACAGTTTCCAAATGTGTGATACATTTTGAAATTGAAAAAATGTGTGTCATCCTTGCGCAGGGGCCATGCTGCTCTCCGTAATCTTCTCTGTATCATTCCAATTTAGTGGATGTCCCAAACGACCTTGAAATAAAAAATAAAAACTGAAAGAAGTAAAAATTTTGCACTCTGTCTGTTGAAGTACACACCCGGGCACTTCAACAGATGGACGCAGAGGAGATGGAATGAGCAGTGCGCTATCCTGGAAGCCCTGCCTGACCCGAAACAGGCGGGCCTGCTATGGCAAATATATTACCTGGCCATCCCCACTGCGCAATGGCTAGCAACAAAGAGACGACATAAGGACCGGCAATGTGCTCGATAGCTCGGACAATCTGGGAGTGGTAGCCGCAAGAAGTCGCAGACAAGACGCCGCTGGACATCACAGAGGAAGATGATGCAGAAATCCTCCTAGGGACTCTAATGAAAGTTGACAGACCGAATCGAGGGGCTAATAGCAACAGAAATCATACGTTTGGCAGTACTGTTGGCCCTGTGGACCCTGCGGAACGAATGATGTAGGCAGGGAGCATCGCCACCGCTACAGGCATATCAGGAAAGGGCCTTGGAGAACATTAGTGAAATCAGACTTGCTCTCATTCACACTTCTCACGTATGCAAACAGGTGCACAGCAAACTGGCGACAAGCGCCCACTCAGAACTCAGAGATATGGTAACCAAGAACACAGTTCAGATTCAAGTTCACTTCGATGGCTATGGCGACTTAGCGCCCACACAACTCACTGTTCGCATACAAAGGATCACCCTGGATATCCCACACGCGATGTTCTGAACACACACACACACATACACTGAACTCTATCTATAGCTATGGCGGTTATGGCCGCTACTACCCTATCGCTATGGCTACACTCCTCTCTCGCCCACTTCGTCCTCGGGCTCACTGCAGACCTCCTTGCACAAGTCGCTTATGGCAGCGCTTCCTCATGGCTCACGCAGGAATGAATGAATGGCTGGCGCTGCCTCTTGATTTATACTTCTGCAGCTCGTTGGTCTGGCCCCTTTCCTATGCCCGTAGTGCACACAGTCCCATGCGGTACTTGCTTGACTGGACCAGGACTGACCAGGACTGGGACTGCTGACTCAGCACGGGTAGACTCCACCACTTGCCTCACCACTTGCCCACTTGCCTCAGCCTAAAAGTGGGAAACTCCGAAAGGCCACTACTGGGAAACTCCGAAAGGCCACTATTGGGACCTTCTGGAAGGCCGTAGAGCCTTTCGGTACTGTAGCAGCTACGACCTTGACCTTTCGGGACTGTAGCAGCTACGACCTTGACTCTTCGAGAAGGCTACAGCTACAACTTCTAGAACTGACTGGGACTCCTACTCGACAGGTCTACAGATCGAACCCCTGCTTCCTATGGACCTTACGACAACCTACAAACTGTTACAAATGCACAGATACTGTACACAGGTAAGGTGGGGCTAGGGATCGAGCCCCGGGATCTGCATCAGCTACTGCGAACTGGTGAATACCGTTTCATTAGAGTGGCCCTGCTGGCGGATCTTTATTGTAGCAGACGCACAGGGGGGAGCGGAGGGAGGAAGCCTTTTAGGAAAGATGGGGCTAGGGCCCGTCCTACTGCACCATGGACCCCGCCCTGAACCAGAATCCGAGAGTGTGTAGGAGACCAGTAGGAGATCATAGTTCCGTCGATAGCAACCATGGTGTATTATAGTTACTACGGCGGAAGGATAGGAGGATGAGTAGGATGTAGTAAGATGTGCATGTACGATAATTGCTGGGCAGATGGGTGGGGGGTGGAGATCCGTGTAGAGAGTCGGGGGAGGCAAAAGGAGATCAAATTCTTTTTTTTTTCTTTTTTTTTCCCAATGAAACAGGTCCTTATGGCTTTGGCTCCTTTTCCATTCTGGGGAGCGTCAGTCCGGTTCCTATTCCCCGACAAGTCAGGGGTCTGTCAGGTAGGTCTATGCAAACAAGAAAAGTGGGAGGATCCGCTTCCGATTGTGTTCCTGGAGTCTTCCTCCTCTCCCGCTTGTCCGCCGGTCTCTGCTGTTGCTCATCTTAATATTCCTTCTTCCTGGGGTTCTCGGCTTGACATATTCTCATGGCTGGGCCTGGTACCACCTCTTCCATCTCAGCCTGTTATCGGTTAGGGTGGCGACATTGCCCTTTGTAAGCCGGTCTCTCAGGAATGTGCATCTCTTGCTTGCTTGTCTTTTTGGTCTGTGTTTCATAGAAGCCTCTATCTTTCTCCATCTGCTCAGGATTTCAGTCTCCACCATGCTCAGCAATGAAGCCCACGTTTCTACCCGTGCCACCTCTGCTCCCTCGATTGTCCGTGTGCATCTGCGTTTCCATATGACCCAGAGTGCCAGTTTCCTGAGCAGATTGAACCTGACTTCCCTGCTGCCTTTGATGTTGCTGGGGGTGTTAGCGAGGTGTAGGATAGTTAGAAGGGGGATGTTGGGGGGTGGTGTTGAGAAGAGGATCGACCACAGTTCCAGAACCTTGTTCTAGATCCAGGTCACTTCGGGACAGAAGAGGAGGCAATGGGGGATGTCTTCGGGTACGTTGTTGTTACGCAGCGCGCAGGATTCTGAGCGCAACCTTCTCTCGTGAAGCCATTGGTTGACAAGGAGGGCTGTTTGTGCTAAGACCCACTGCATGCTACGGATTCTGGTATGTCTGATGAGAAGATATTTGGTCCATGGGATGGTGAAGGAGGTTGCGGAGTCTAGGTGAAGGATGTTTGTCCACTTCTTGACCAGCCTAGGGTTCGGGTCTGTGGTCTCCAGTCCGAAGTCGTACCCGAACTTTACATCATATTATGTTATTTTCTTTGACTTGTCGGTGGTGCCATGCTCCCACATCCATTCCTTTGGGTCAAATTCGAGCTCTTCAATATCGAGTTCTAGCTGGAAGATGGTTCACGGCTTGCTGTGAGAGACTCTAACCTTCTTGAGGATGAAGGTTTCTACCCGTTCGTTTTGAGGTGCTTTATTTTGGGCTTCTAGCTCGTACAGGCTGTGTTGGTGATGGGGTAGGATATGAAGTTGGCCTGGCAGCTGGTTGGATCTGGTCTAGATATGAAGCGGTAGGCTCTTGTTGGAGGGGTCTGGTTTCCATGTGTATTTCTCTCGTAGGAAGGATGTCCATAGGGGAGGATGCTTTTGGTGGATTTCCTCTACGTTGGTGCTCATGGAGTGACAACCTTTCAGGGGAGTCCAAAGTTCTTGGTCGGATAGCCAATCGTGTCGCTCCTTGGACCATAGATGTTTGACTTGCCATACTCATCTCTCTACCCAGGATAGCAATTGACGATCTATAGCTCAGAGGGTCCAGGGTTTGCCCTCTACGTCTTTGATCCAGGGATTGCGGAACAGGGGCTGCCTTAGGACTTCCTCTTTGGTGCTTGGAGCCCCTCTCATGTTTGGCATCAATCGGCGCCAAGCCTTCAGAATCCATGTCTAGTAAGTGTTGGGCGTGAGATTGGGCTGAGTGGACCGTGCTTGCTCAGTTTTCCTTGCTGATCTCTTTGATTTGAGTGGCCAATCTTTGACAATGATCCATAGTAGGCCTCTCATGTTAGGTGGGGAGGTTACATGTGCCAGGTTCCTTATGCTATATAAAGCCAGTTTGGTCCAAGAAAGGGATTGTTTGGTTAGGATTTTGACTCTCCGTTTCACCTCGATTTGGGTCAATGATGCCTAGGCCCCCTTTGTGCGGTTTTCTGATAACGGTTTGGCAGTCCACTTTGTTTATGCAGGAGTTTCTGTTGGGTCTCCGGTCCATAGGAAACATCTAGCCCTAGCCTTCAGTCTCCTCAAGTTGTCATTGGGTGGGGACGATATGGATGCCATGTACTGTAGCGTCAAGAATATTGTCGTGTTAAACCCATCAGAGAAGTCTGGGCTTTCTTGCAAGGAGCTAGGTGGGTTATTGCTTTGGCGATTAGATTCCCCCCCATCCCTTGCCAAATGCCATCTTTGTTGATCATGATGCCCAAATACCGAAGTGCTTGGTCGCCCGTGGACCATGACATTGGGATGGATAGGTCTGCAGGTTGGGGGGGGGTGCCTTCTACTAACCACCAACCTTTCGTTTAAGACCAGTTCAACTTCATTTCTGATGCGGGTCGGAAGGCTTCCATAGCTTTGACCAGGGCCTGAAAGGAGTAGTTGTTTGCGTGGATGAGAACCGTGAGGTCGCCGACGAATATAAGCACCGTGGGTAGGGCGAAGTCGTGGAGGGGACTGTAGTTCTGTTTGGTGAGGCGGTGTATGGAGGGGTGTTTGTGAAGGAAGGAGGCTATGGCTTCCATGATGAACATAAAAATTGGGGGCGCTAGAGGGTCACCTTGACGAACGGATCTTGATATTGGGTAAGTGTTTGACAGTATTTTGTTTATTTGGACTCTGCCCGTGGCATCCCGTAGAGCACTCCTACCCAATCTCTAAAGTTTGGGCCAACTCCCATCTTCTGCATTTAGCTATGGAGGAAATCCCAGTTAACTTGATCATAGGCCTTTTCGAAGTTAAAAAACAGGATCGCAGCGTGCATTCGTTTTCCTGTTATCTTCTTTGCCGCCTCATTCAGGGCCATCACATTGTCTAGTATGTACCGCCCTGCAATGAATCCTGCTTGGTCAATATGAAAACATTTGTCCGTGAGTTTTATGATCCTGTTGGCTAGAGCTTTTGCTAGGATTTTGAAGGGGGTTGTGAGAAGTGAGATCGGTCTATAGTTTTTTAGGTCTTCTTTGTCCCCTTTCTTGTGGATTAGAGAGACCATGCTAGTGCTTAAAATTTGACCTAGACCACCATTTTCCTTGTTGGCATTGATGAAGTTGAGGAGGTCGTTCCCCATTATCGGCCAGAAGTAGACCCAAAACTCTTTGGATAGGCCATCAATTTCTGGTGCCTTGTGATTCCCCATCTGGGATAAGGCTGCTTGAAGTTCCCCCAGGGTAATTGGTTTGTCAAGGTCCTCCGTTTGCTCCTGCGTGATTGTGTTGTCTAGGTACGACACCATGTGTTGGCTGTGGGAGGGGCATCAACATGATAGACACGTACGGTTGTATGTGTGCATTAGCATTCAACAATTATTATAAATAGAACCAAGACGAGGGTATGTACTTAGTTTTTGTGTTTGAGAAAGGGGAGGCCGTTAAAACACCCCCAAAGATGGAAATTGTCGTCGCTAAGTACCCTGATCTGTTCCAGGAGCCTTCAGGTGTTGTAGACAGGGAGCCTGAGGGAGGTTGTCCATGCCATAGAGATGATCCCAGGTAGCAAGACACTGAAGGGAAGAATCTATAGGATGGCAACTGAAAGAGCTCACAGAGAAGGGTTGCATTCGGCCTAGCATCTCCCCCTTCGGCTCACTTGTTCTATTTGTCCCGAAGAAGGGGGACACGCTGAGGATGTGCATTGATTATAGGGGCCTCAATGCCATCACCATTAAGAATGCAGGGCCTCTACCAGGCATTGATGACCTGTTGGATAGGGTGCAGGGATGGAGGCACTTCACCAAGATAGACTTAAAACCCGACTACCATAAGATTGCCATTAGACCGGAGGACCAACACAAAACCGTATTTCAGACTAGGTACGGTCTGTAGGAGTTTGTGGTGATGCCTCTTGGCCTTTGCAATGCGTCGGGAACATTCCAGCACGCCATAAATAGGGTCTTTCATGACTACTTGGATAAGTTCATCATCGTGTACCTTGTTGATATACTTATCTTCAGTAGGATTGTCGAGAAGCATGCCCAACATGTAGAAACCACACTTTCACTCCTAGGACAACACAAGTATAAGATAAACTTAGAGAAATGCGAGTTCGGTCGCGCTAGAATCTTGTACTTGGGTCATGAGATATTCGCGGAAGGAATTAGGCTCGAAGATGCAAAGGTGGCTAGCATTCGTGACTGGCCACGACCCCATTCTGTGATTGAGGTCAGATCATTCTCAGGGATGTGTGGCGACTACCGTAACTTCGTGAATAACTATAGTACGGTCGCCTCCCCTTTGACTGATTTAGCACGCCTTGCGAAGGTTGAAGTACGTCCTCACACATCATGAGATTCTCATGGTTCCCGATCTGGAGAGGCCATTCGTTGTGACTACTGACGCAAGCCAATATGGCATCGGCGCTGCGAAGGCGCAACAGGAAGGGAAAAAGTTAAGGTCGATCGAGTACATGAGTAAGAAGATGTCATCGAAGAAATTGGCAAAGTCCACCTATGAAAGGGAACTCTATGCAAGCTATAAAACCCTTGTCTACTGAAGACATTATCTGTTGGGAAGGTTCTTCTATTTGAGAACAAACCATCAAACACTCAACCGCTGGATTGAAGTCATTGATCAGTATGACTTCAAGCTAGACTTTGTGAAGGGAGAGTGCGACAAGGTTGCTGATGCGCTTTCACGAAGGGCAGACTACCGAGGTGTGCTAATAAATGAGTTTGGCTTATCTGACGATGTAACTTGGTCAATGGTGGAAGCCTACAAGGAAGACCCGGTCGCGATGGACATCATACGCAAGCTTGAGGCCCAAGTCAAGGCCACATCAAATGAATTTGCGATGGTTTATGGGTTATTCTTTCTTGAAAAGGCAGGGTTTAAAAGATTAGTTGTTCCATCTAGTGAAATTTTGCGTGGTTTGTTTTTAGGCGAAAGTCATGACGTGATGCTTGACGATGTAAAGAAGTACGTACAACCTTGTCAAGTCTGTCAGCCGGACAAGCCGCGAACTTGAGCTCCGCTTGAGTTATGGAAGCCATTGCCCATTTCTGCTGGTCCGAGAGAGAGTGTCTCCATGGACTTCATGGATACCCTCGTGACGAGCAAGAGTGGCTAA
>BFEA01000049.1:2005650-2017897 GCA_003427395.1 Chara braunii
GGTCCAAGAAGAAATAGCGGCCATAGCCGCAGAGCTCGGAACACGGAGGAGAGAGGGGAGAGAAGCAGGAAGGAGGAAGGAGGGAAAACGAAGTCGAAGACAAACATAGCCGGGGGTGTACAAAAAAGAAAAAAGAGAAATAATGAGGAAGAAGAAAGGTGATAGGAGGAAGAGAAGGGAGATTGGCAAGGAAGAAGGTGCCGGCAGCCATAGCCGACTTGAGGGTTAACCGGGCGTTGGCCAAAGGGTTGACCAGAGCGTTGACCGGGGTTTGACCGCGTTGACCAAGGCGTCGACCGGAGCTGCTGACCACGATTTTGACCAAGCTGGAGTTGGTATAATCTCGTCGAGCCCTCAGCCTATCCCCTCGCCCTATGGATGTGCACTCACCCTATGGTACTTGCTGAGTTTGAGTCTGTTTGTCTCTTCTTTCTGCATTGAGTCTCTTCTGTCCAGGTGATAGGACTCCGTGTATGAAGGATAGGGCTTCGTTGACCAAACCCCTGCCGGCAGAGTAGGGCTAAAGACTGTGTCTGACGACTCGACTGTCCCGGAGGCCTAACCCTCTCAAGGACCGGTACTGACCGGCGGGCTGCTCGGTGTGGCACGGTAGGCCCGAAATCTGAGCTGTGGGCTGCACAACGGGCCGTCTACGTTTTGAGAGAACCTGCTGATCGCGTCGTCCTGTCTGCCCCGTTAAAGAATTCTTGAGGAGTTACGGGGAATCTCCTTAAATACCTCCTGATCAGCAACAAGTTTTGTAGTGACGGCTGTAGTTTAGAGTCTAGGCTAGTGCCCCTAGTTGACAGGGTCTGAACCAAAGTGAAAGCCAGGTGGGTTTGACCGCAGGTGCTGGGCATCTGGGTCTGGATTGCAAGGACTGTGGTTGGGAAAGCTTTCGTCGGCCGTGGTAATTTGGCTGGAACGAAGGGAAATATTTTGTAGTCCATAGAGAGTCAGTCAGTCTTAAGTTAAGTAGGGGGGACGTCTAAGTGGTGAGGAGTGGAACCGTTACTTGGTTGTGCATCTATCACCATGGTTAACACGCGTACCGGAAAGAGCACTTCCCCTTACGCAGCCCAAGAGGAGGCAAAGGCCGCCGCCATCCTCAAAGAGAAGAGAGAGAAGAAGGAGGCCAAGAAGAAGGCCTTGATAGAAGAACAGGCGGCGAAGTTGAAGAGGATTGAGGAGGAGATGGCCAGAGAGAAGGAGAGATTAAAGAAAGAAGAAGAAAAAAAACTCAAGGCGGTGGAAGAGGTAGAAGAAGAGCCACTGGAGAGGAGAAGAAGAGAACAAAGAGGGGAATCCAGTGGGACCAAAGATGACCAGTTAGAGAAAAAGATCACAGAGTGGGTGGCGAATTTATCTCTGGGAGAAGAAGAAGAAGCGTTAATGTATGTATCCAGGGAAGAGCAGGAGGCGGCCGTGAAGGAGTGGGAGGCGGAAGAAGATCCACTCAAGCGTCAGGCCATGGAGGATGAGACGAGGATGGAGTGGAAGCTACGGCTCATGAGGGAGAGAAAAAGGAGAATGGAAGCGGTGAGCCAGGTGGCAAAGGAGTTGGAGGAAGTAAAAAAGCAGAAAGACCAGATGGCGGTACAGGTGGACCTCCTGGGTAAAATGGAAATCATGGCGAGGAATATCGAACGCCTGACAGCGGCTCAGGAAGAGCAATATCAGTTTATTAGTCAGGACATTGCCCTGCGTTCGATACGATTGGGATTCAGGGAATTTGCGCGCGAGTTAGTGGTGCAGGTGGGATCAGAAGTGAAAGCCCGCCTAGACAGCACAAAGCGCTATTGCACGGGTGCCATAGAGGGCGCCAAACTGGCCGCTCCCAAGGAGGAGGAAGTACGCCCTCGTAGGGAGCCTGTCAAAGTCAAATTCCCCGATTCCTATAGTGGGAAGAAGGAAGAAAACTTTGACAATTGGGAAGCCAATATTAAGACCTATGTGCATCTGCAAAAGGTCTCCCCAGATGAGCATGTGCTAGTCGCGATTCACGCGCTAAAGGAGGAAGCTGCCAATTTTGCCCGTTCCCTCGTTCGCGCTGCAAATTGCAACGAGGATGTAGTCGCCTACTCTGCGTTCACCCCCCTCGCTGATTTCCTTAAGTTATTGCGCGAACGATTCGCAGATGTTTCACGCAGTGTTAAAGCCTCAGATAGGTTGCAGACTATCCACTCTCGCCAGTGGAAGAGTGCCAGGGCACTCAAGGGGGTAATGGACGAGTTAGTGGTTGTTCCTGACCATGGGGTCACGGAAACCCAACTGGTCAATCTCTTCTACCGGCCTATGCCCGAATCGTTACGCGGGCTTTTATTTGAGAAGAGCCAGCAACCTACCATGACCTATGACGCATTGAGCAGGGAAGTGGTAGCTTTTGAAGCACGGTCCATGTCAGTCTCCACTTTCTGGCACAAGGACCTTGACAAAGGGAAGAAGTGGAAGGGTCACACTATCCCTGGGCAGATCAAGACCAAGGACCGTCTTCTCCTTACGTTAGATGAAGGTAGTGTGGAGGAAGTCCCCTACGATCAGATAGAGTGGGGGCTAGAGGAGGAGGAGGGCATGAGCGCTAGTCAGGGGAGGACTTACGCTGTTGTCGCGACCGAAGGGAGGCCACAAGGAAGAGGAGGAGGCCAGGGCCAAGGGGGCCGGGCCTCAGGTGGCCGTTTCCAGGGCGATCAGGGGGTTGGCGGTAGAGGAGGAAACCGCCAAGCGGGAGGAAGGGGTCAAGGTCCCCAGCAACACCGTTCAGGTAACCGTTCAACTAATAGGGGTAATAGGTCACCCTACAGGAGAGGTGGTTGGCACCCAGGTTTGCCGCAGGGGCGGCCTTGGGAGGATTTGGGTCTGGACCAGCGCGTCTGGCAGCAACGTGTGGATCAGGGGCAGTGCGTATTTTGCGGTGACCCTGGCCACATCATTCGATTTTGTCCGAAGTATAGAGAGGCCCGATGGGCTTCCCAACAGGCAAAAGGCAGCCGCCGGTAGGGGTTGCAACTGCCCCTACCATAAGGCCATGTGGGGAAAGAGCGCGAGCCGGCAAGAAACTCCCACACCAGATGAGCCTATGGCAGAGGTTGCAGGCCGGTGCCTAGATGGCTCTCCAGAGACTGCTTGTGTTAGAGTCTCTTTAGGCACTTCCCTCACAGGCATGGCTGATGAGCTGAAGGAGAGAATGCCCGCCTGAGCCAAGATGAAGAAGGAGACTAAAGGACAACTAGTTTTAGTATACATAGAAGTTTTTAGAAGTAGAAGTAGGAACCCTTATAGATTCAGGGGCTACCCGCAGTTATATTAGCCATAGAGCATTGAAGAAGCTGAGGCTAGGGCTGAAAGTCCAGAAGTTAGAAGACCCCATAGTGAGTGTCCTCGCAGACAACCGCACTATGCGTGTCGAGGACTACGTAGAGGGAGTCCAGGCGTATTTCCGCCTAGAGAAAGATGGGAAGGTGGAGAAAGTTCTCCATTCCTTGACCCTCCTCGTACAAGACGACCTTCCTTTTGATATAGTCCTAGGTATGGACTGGGGAGAGGCAGCAGGGGCCACACTCCATCTGAGAGAACATGAGTGTAGGCTCCCTAGTCCATCAGGCGAGGTTAAGAGTGCCCGTCTGTTCCATGTGTCAGGTGTAAACAATACCCTGGCACATTGCTGTCTCAGTGCTCCTGCGTTCGCACGATTAGTGAAAAAGGAGAACTTAGAGGAACAGGTCTTCGTAGTTTACATTAGACCTGTCACTGAGCCTAAGGAGGAGAAGCCCATTGACCCAGCTATTGCCAAGCTGCTGGACGAGTTCAAGGATTTAGCTGAGACACCAACAGGAGTAGTACCGCGGCCAATCCAGCATCGTATCGAGATAGAGCCTGGCAGTAGGACTCCCAAAGGAGCGGTGTATAGGATGTCCCCACGGGAGTTCGAGGACCTACGCAAGCAGTTAGACGAGCTCCTAGAGAAGGGTGGGATTAGGCCCAGTTCATCTCCATTTGGAGCACCTGTTCTATTTGTCCCCAAAAAGGAGGGAGAGCTCAGAATTTGTATCGACTATAGGGGTCTTAATGCTATCACAGTGAAGAATGCAGAGCCGCTGCCCCGTATAGATGATCTTTTAGACCGGGTGCAGGGATGCAAGTATTTTTCAAAGATAGATTTGAAGTCCGGATATCATCAGATAGAGGTCCATCCTGATGATTCGTATAAGACTGCATTTCGGACTAGGTATGGGCACTACGAGTTTATAGTTATGCCCTTTGGACTAACCAACGCGCCAGCGACCTTTCAACATTGTATGAATGACCTATTTAGGTCGTGGTTAGATAGATTTGTAGTAGTGTACTTAGATGATATTTTGGTATTCAGCAAGACCCTCCAAGAGCATCAAGGTCATTTGAGGCAGGTCTCGGAGAAGCTGAGAGAAGCCAACTTCAAGATCAACCCGAAGAAGTGCGAATGGGCAAAGACCCAAGTTTTGTACTTGAGCCACATCTTAGACGGAGACCGCATTAAGCCAGAGGATAGCAAAATCGCAGCGATTAGGGATTGGCCTACGCCCCGCACGCTGACAGAGTTGCGATCGGTCTTAGGCCTAGCGAATCACTACAGGAAGTTTGTGAGAAACTTCTCTACCATCGCTGCACCCCTTCGCAGATTGCTAAAGAAAGAAACAATCTGGAAGTGGAATAAGGATTGCACGTCTGCCATGAAGAAATTGAAGCAGGCGTTGATAGAGTATCCAGTCCTTAAGGTCGCCGATTCGTCCTTACCTTTCGTTGTTACCACTGACGTGAGCCAGTATGGCATAGGTGTTGTACTACAGCAAGACGATGGCAGTGGGTATAGACCCGTAGAGTTCATGTAGTTGCGACATCCACCTACGAGAGGGAACTTTACGCTCTCAGGCAAGCACTAGAACACTGGAAGCACTAAGGTGGCTGAAGACGGAGGCCAAGATGACACCTAAGTTAACCAGGTGGACCGCCGAGATAGACCAGTACGACTTTGAGCTCAAGCCAGTTAAGGGCAAGTACAATGTAGTTGCGGATGCTCTAAGTAGGAGGTCAGACTACTTTGGGGCGATAGTCCATTATCTGGATATAGGGAAGGACCTGCAACAGAAAGTTAGAGAGGCATATGTGCAAGATCCTATCTATAGCGACCTTCTTAAGAGAGTAAAGGAGGCCCCAGAGACTGAACCACATTACCGCACCACAGAGGGTTTGTTATTTGAGAAGCCTGGTGTAGTAGACCGCTTGTGCGTCCCCAACAGTGAAGAAACTCGTAGCCTGATCTTAGGGGAGTGTCACGATACAGAGGGACACTTCGGTTGGGAAAAGACTCTAGCCAATCTGATGCGCGCATATACTTGGCCAGGGATGAAGGCCGACTACATAGAGTACGTCCGCAGTTGTAAGGTCTGCCAAAGGAATAAGACTATGACGCGTGCCCCTCTAGGTCTTCTCAGACCCCTGCCTATTCCAGACCAGCCAGGAGATTCAATGTCCATTGATTTCATGGACACCGGCGTCAAGAGTAGGCATAGTAAGAGCCAAGTCATGGTCATAGTAGATAGATTTAGCAAATATGCAGTTTTTGTTCCATTGCCTGTGGAGGCACGTACAGAGTTAGTAGTTCAGAAGTTTTTTGATTATTGGGTCAGTGAACACGGGATTCCGCTGTCTATAGTTAGCGATAGAGACACCCGGTTCACTAGTCAGAACTGGCAGGAGTTGATGAGAGTATATGGCTCCAAGCTGTTGATGTCATCTGGCTGTCATCCAGAGACTAATGGTCAGACGGAGCAAATGAATAAGCTCCTACAGCAAGTTCTGAGAATGTACATTAGACCTGATCAGACTAACTGGGATGAGATGCTTCCAAAGGTAGCCAGTGCCTACAATAACAGCGTGCACCTGTCCACATGTCGCACTCCCAACGAGTTACACAAGTCCTTTAGACCACGCAGACCGTTTGAGGGACTTAACCGGGACCAGATTCATAGGCTACCCCGCCCGGTACTAGGGAGTTTGCGTTGCAGCACGAGGAGTTAGCTACCGTGGTAGAAAACCTCAGGAAGGCCCAGCATAGGATGATAGAACAAGCCAATAAGCATCGTCGCCCGTCACAGTTTCAAGTAGGCTACTTAGTCTGGGTCAAGTCTTAAGGAGTTTGCTCCTGAGGAGAATATCTCGCAAAAGCTATTGCCCGCGTATAGAGGACCGTGGCCAGTTCTAGAAGTTAAGGGCGGAGAGGATGGGCCGTCCTATACAGTAGAGATTCCAGCGCACCTCCACACCTACCCCGTATTTCATGCATCAAAGTTATTGCCGTGTGTCACAAGTCAACAGTTTCCCTCCAGAAGGTCCATGATCCCTCCGGATATGGATGGGAGATACGACATTGACGGCATTGTAGGTGAAGATATATTCAGGACAGGAGGTAAAGGTCGTCCTCAGAAACAGTACAAGGTTCGATCCGCATATCAGGAACCGGAAGACGACCGCTGGTTTGCCAGAACTGAACTTCTAGAAACAGCTCCCGACATAGTCAGGGCCTACGAAAGAGATAGGAAAGGTAAAGGTCCTGCCTTGGACTGAGATATTCTCGNAATAGATCCGTTATATCCCCTTCTTGACTTTCTTTGGCTTTCTTCGGGGTACCCCTTCAATTGTTATTGCAGCTCTCTTTTCACTGTGCCTCTCACCCACAAGGCTGGCCACGTTGATTCTGGTTGAGCGCCAGCTGCCCACGTCCCCGTGTGCCTTAATGGCCAACTTGCACGCTTTTATGAAAGGCGTCAGAGTGAAGGGGGAGGCATACTCCTGTTCATTTTCTTCACATTTTCAGCTTATATTTTGTCTGTTCTCTTAATGATGCTCATTCACAGCACTCGAGAGGAGGGACGAAGGAAAGGGGGAAGTGATGGACAGGGGAGGGAAGGGGTAGAGGAGGGAAGTGGAGGGGCAAAGACAGAACAGAGGAAAGGCACTTTACAGGTTTCTCACCGGAAGCAGACTACTCAAGAATAGCACAAGAGAGAGAGAGAGAGAGAGAGAGAGAGAGAGAGAGAGAGAGAGAGAGAGAGAGAGAGAGAGAGAGAATTCATGTTTACTGCTGTCTTCTGTTGTGTCGACTTTTTGCAGTTCATCATTCTTGGCACAGAGTCTGTCGGGAGAAAATTAATGTGGTCTGAAAATGCATCTGCTTTTTGTATTGGAGACATGTCAGAGGACATTGAGGAGAGGGAATCTCCAGGGGGGGGCTCTAGCAAGGGTTTGGGGGTGGGTAACTACTCCATGGCCTGCAATTTCCGACATTTTAGCCATGGGAATGCCAAGGATGGTGAATTCTTATTGGCCAGACAACACTTTGACTGGCAACACAAGGGCAATGTGTTTTGTTTGCACCCAGAAGTTCAGAAACAAGCTCCTGTATTCACAACCGTAGTCTTGGAGAAATTTGCTTCAGCAACAGCCAAAAGAACAGTTTGTATTGTGCTGTTAGGACACATCAATACTGATAACATTTAGATTGCCTGAGATTCTGTTTCCTCCTCGTGTACTTCCCTCGCTAGCCAGGCTCGACTTTTGGGATGTTGATCCCCATACCCGTTGACTGCCAGGGCGGATATGTCTGACACATCTCGAAAATAACTGTGCATGATTGTTGTGGCACAAATATGATACCATCCGCCCCCTCCCCTCTCCCTCCCTGAGACAGGGCCTTATGGTCCTGGCTCCGATCTATTTGGGAGAGCAGCACTCCTGTTCCTCTTTGTCAGCGAGTGAAACGGTTTTCACCTTTGCAGAGGCAGATGCAGATCCCGGGGTTTGATCCCCAGACCTTACCTCACCCATGTACAGTATCGAGTGGACCCTTGAGTGTTTGAACCCGTGACCTGTGTTTCGTGAGTTGTTGTTTCTCTGTCATAGGACTGTGTGGACATAGGGATTCGATCTGTAGACCTGTCGAGTAGAGGTCTTAGAGAGTTCCAGAAGTCGTAGCTGTAGATGTCCTGAAGGGTCAAAGTAGTAGCTGCTACAGTCCTGAGAGGTCAAGGTCGTAGCTGCTACAGTCCCGAAAGGCCAAGTCCACAGACTTCCGGAAGGTCCGGAAGTGGCCTTTCGCAGCTTGCTCACGTTTTAGACCGAGGCAAGTGGGCAAGTGGGCAAGTGGGCAAGTGGTGGACCAACTGCAGTACGTTCGTAGTACGATAGCGGTAGGTTAGCAGTGCGTCCCCAGGCAGTCAGCGGTACGGTCCAGTCAGTCCCAGTCCAGTCCAGCAAGTACCATGAGGGACTGTGTGTACCATGGGCCGATGGAAAGGGGCAGACCAACGAGTTACAGAAGTATAAATCAAGAGGCAGCGCACAGCCATTCATTCATTCCTGCGGAAGCCATGCRGAAGCGCTGCCACGGTGACTTGTGCGAGGTGATCTGCCGAGGAGCCTGAAGTCGAAGTGGGCTAGAGGGAGTTAGCGCAGCCATAGCTGCTTGTAGAGTAGAGTTAGCTGGCGGCCATAGCTGCCGTAGCTAGTGATAGGTGTGCATTGGTGTTTGTGCAGAGTGTGTGCGTGGGGTATCCAGGGTGATCCGGAGTTGAAGTGTGAAGTGAACAGTGGTGTTCGACACAGTGACAAGAGTTGCGATGTGTGGGTGCTGATGCACCATAGCCTGTTGAAGCGAGTTTGCATCTGAACTGTGTCTTTTTATTTTTCAAAAATGAAAAGGTCCTCGCGGACTTTCAACTCTGATTTCCAGAACCCATGTTCAAGAAACCACTCAGACCGTAGATCAGGAATTACTAAACAGAAACAACAAATCGACAATCAATTGAGAGCACAAATTGCTCAGACAGTAATCAGGAAATACTAAGCCGAAACAGATGGTTTCCATATCTTCGAGATTTGAGTTGGGCGCTATGCGCCAGTGTGATTCACCATCTGTTTGTATGCATGTGAAGCGACGAAGTATGCGAGTCTGATTGCACGAGTCTCAGACTCCTGTGCTTCATTTCATTGCGCCCAAAGGAACCCCAGAACAGCATTGACTGCTCATGCTATGGGGGATTAATTATCTTGTCGCCTTCGTTGTGTTCTCACAATCCGTTTTCGCAAAAGCTGTTGTTATCCTCTTCCCTCTCCGCTTCCTTTCGACTGAGTTGTGCAAGGGCCTCCAACTGAGATGATTGCTGTACTCCCTTTCAGCAAGCAGTCTGAGAAAACAATGTTCAATGCTTTGTCTGGTGTCTCTGTTAGCTTGGACCTGATTCCTTCCATTTCTAACGTGCCTGTCTCCCAGGGACCTTTTTCAGCGCCCCAGAGTGCTTTGCTTTCAACCTCGTACCCGTTGATTGGCCTCCACCTGCTTGTCCAAATCACCCAGAGGGTAGCCTTTCTCACAATATTGAGCGAACAGTTTTCAAGCTGTACAAACCAGAGGGTAGCCTTTCTCACAATATTCAGCAAACACGAATGTGAGTTTGAAAGTTGTAGAAACCAGAGGGTAGCCTTTCTCACAATATTGAGCAAAGTTCAGCAAACACGAATGCGAGTTTTAAAGTTGTAGAAATGCACGGAATATACTCAAAGATGGATCACACAGTCGTCACATGTTCTGGACTGCAAAACTACCCTCCTGCTGATGGGTCTTTGCCCCAGTTGATGTCTTGTATCTCTATTATTTGCTGCAGCTGCTATGTTATGTGTTGAATTGCCTCCCTCTCTTCGACGAGTCCGAGGGACATCGATATGCATGTTTAACAATATAAGATTCTCCTTCAGAGTGAATGGGCGTCTGATGATTGAGGGCAACATTGGATGTATGGCATGGATGTTGAAGAATGCACCTTGATGCCCATGGAGTTTTTATGGTCCGTGTTTATCCCTCCGAACTGTGCGTGCAAGATTTCCAAGCACACGGCTCTCCATCAGTTTGGCAAGACTATTGACTGTTTCCCATCCATTTTATAAAGGGAATAGGCAAATGACTGTTGAGGCAACGTTTTATGCATAGCATAGAAGGAGAAGAACATGCCTTGGTGCTGATGCACTCGATGTGTGTCTGTTCTTGTTTGTATATATGGGCTTTACTACACTATTTGTACAGGTGGTGGTTGACTTTTGTAAGAATCATCTAAGCATGAATACTGAGACATTTTCAAATCCCCGCCTTGAGGTGATTATCAATGATGCAAGGTATGTCACATGCAACAGCTGGTCTCAAATAGAGCGATCTCAGAGCTGTCTATTTGCATGCAATCAGAGCAGCATAGCAGCCTAGCCGACGATTCTGAAGGCGACCATTCGGGCTGACCGGTTGGGAGAGGGTCATGGGCGCAGTATTTAAAAAATATAAGAAGTGGGCTGTACTGCGCATGCCGATCCGCTAAGAAACTTCGCCTTTTGGGTGGGCAGGGAGGGGGCCAGGGAGGAAGGGGGGGGGTCTTTGAAAACTAATTGAGGGGGAGTAGCTTGGACAGGGAATGTCTCTTGTCAATTGGGCTGCATGAGTTTGTAGGAGATGCAAAGGTGGCCCTATCAACTGTTCAGATCTTCAAAGTGAAAAACTCAACCCGCGTGGTATGTCGTGTATCCTTGATGCAGTAATCCACAATTTTGCAGCACCGACGAGTGTACCGTAATTGTAAACACCTGTTGTCCGTGTGGGTTGGTTTCATTTCTGCTTTGCCCAATTTGCTTCTTTATACAAGTGGACCTGCTGCGGCTACGCTTGCGGCGCAGGGCGGCATTCTTCTTCGAGGAGGCATGTGGACAGGAGAGCCAGGGGCTTTGCAGTGAATGAGGTGTTGAGCAGGGATTTTTTTTCTTCTTCTTCCCAACACTATTAAAATCGCTAACGTGACAAATCTGAAATCCTCAGTTGGTTAGGCATGCAAGTGGCATTCAGGAGGTTGTGGGTTCAAGCCCCATGACGGGCGCACTTAGTGCCAACGAACTGGGATAGTCCTCTGGACACTCCTGATCGGTATTAGTGTAATCTATGACCAACATGGGTGTGAGTGCGAGCGCGAGTGGGTTGTGTGTGGTGTGTGGGAGAGTGTTGGCCATAGCCACTGCTGCTACTCGACGAGGGGTGGGGGACGATGAGAAAGGGAGGCGCAGCTACTGGCAGGTCTCGGKCTTTGTGTTAGCCAGACCCCCACTGGCGGCCCCAACCCTATACCCTAAACATTAGGGGCAAGGGGCAACATGAAATCTCCCCTTACAGTGAGAGGAAACTATGCTTGCAGGGGTCCCCTCTATATAGCCTTAGGAGTAGGTAGTGAAAGGCAAAAACAGAAGTTGAGAGAAGAATAGAGTAAAAAAAAAAAAAAAAAATCTGAAATCCGGGCCATCGTCGGTCCTACCGGCCCACGGCCCAGATCGACCGAACCATGTAACAAATCTGCCATCTGGGCCATCGGGTCCTACCAGACCGACGGCCTGGATAGATGCGGTCTTATGATCTTAAGATCGCACATCAATCCAGGCCGTTGGCCCGGTACCTTGGGCCCGACGGCCCGGATTATTTACCTGTTGGAGAGGGTCGTGGTACCTATCTGTGGTTTCTTGGGGCGGTACCTACCGATGGGGTTTTGTGTTCGGGCAAAGGGGTTCCCATACGCTGCCCGTGATGTAACCTTTTTGTGGCGGCGTGTACCGTTTTTGGGTGGGGGCGTGGGCAAATTGTACGGTGTGGGAAAGACCCACCCCTATGCTACTCTACTCTGTACTATAGACTTCTACTTTCCTGTCCTATGCTACTACGCTCGACTTCGACTTTACTATTCTACACTACACTACCACGCTCGACTTCGACTTGGCATCTGGATACACACACACACACACACGACATCTGAGCAGACTGTCGGGGTTCAACCTCCTGATGAGTCGGTGGAAGTCCGACGAAACAGCCTCGCTTAGTCATGCCCACGCATGCAATCATAAGAGAGAGAGAGAGAGAGAGAGAGAGAGAGAGAGAGAGAGAGAGAGAGAGAGAGAGAGAGAGAGAGAAACACACCCAGACTGAGAGAGAGACATACACAAACACACCCAGACTGAACACACTACGCTTTTTTACGTGCCGGAGGTTGAGCTCCGCATCCTGAAGATTGGATGCTGACTGACGGTGAGTTAACTCCACTTTGTTATTGATGTCTGTTGCTTTCGTTTCTTTGTTCGCTTCAAACTACGAGCATGTGTGTGTGTGTGTGTGTGTGTGTGCGTGTGAGGGGGAGAGAGA
>BFEA01000049.1:2042490-2053591 GCA_003427395.1 Chara braunii
TCTCTCTCTCTCTCTCTCTCTCTCTCTCCTTCTTCTTCGTCGTGGTCTTCTTTGCAGGTGCGCGCGGCGGCTTTCTTCAACCTCCGGATCCGCTATGGCGGACTTCCTCTCCGATGGCGAGTTCGGCTATGGCGCGTGACTCTCCCTGTGGCACACGACGAACGCGCGTGGGATAGCGGGTACCAGCTCCGGTACCAATGCAATCAGACTCGCTATCTTTCACACTTCATATGCATGCAAACAGGTTGCTCAGCAGGGCATCACGCGTACTTGCTTTACATTTCCAAATCAACTGTCACCCACATAACATTTTTTTACCTGTGGTCAAAGCTTTGCTGATCATCTTCATTTTTAAGTTGTTCTTTCGTGAACAATATCGTGATTACGATGTTGCTGGATATTTTGTCTAAATGGTTATCCATTCCCATCCTGTTCTTACATATTTGTTCCTTTTCTTTTGCTTGACATTGTAATGCCTCTATGTGTCCTGGGTGTACGAACACTGTCTCCAAACTGATCGTCACATTGCCCATGCCAATTCCATCATCACACAATCATTTTCATTGCTTATCTGGGAATCGGCAATCATCTTCAACCAGGTATGAATACAGACTCGTCTTCAACAACATCTCTGCTGTACATTTGTTAACCACTACTCTTCCATTTCAATGCTCACTCTCAAACATGCAAATGCAATATGCAATAACCCTACTCGATTGTCATCACGGCCAGATATGCTTTCAGGGCTCACCTAAAAGCGTAACTAGACATTGTATGAATGTTGTGTGACCTCAAACTCGGCTAATATACATATCTGCAACTGTGCAGTTGCAAGATATCTTCCCTGTCACTTCAGTACCTAGGGTTAAGCTTTTATGATTCCATCTGTAGGACTACATATGAAACTCGAACTTTCCTAGGATTCTCTCAACCTCCTTCAATAAGGAATGCAGGCCAGATCGACGATACGGCTATAGTCGCAGATAATAACTTTGCTCATCACCAATATACGTGCGACTGCATGTGCCTTTACATCTCATACATGCTGCTCGTCATAACTGCACCCAATACTCCATGCACATCGTGATATATATCCAATGCCCAACTACTGCCAAATTCTGCAGTTCTTGCTAACCGTACCCCGGCTCCACTAGCCCAATACTCTTCACTAAACGCCATAATTGCACCACGCTCCCACATGCATGCGGTTCCAAATTGTACGCAAGACCACAAAATTGTGACATTCATAAGAATATAGCACGTCATAAGGACAAAAAATAGAAAATCCTCCCTGCAAACCACACATCAAGAGGATATATTTGTACTTCAGTAGATGACTGGCCAGCATAAACAGAATCTGCGTAGATGGTGAAATCTCAGACCAACATCTTATATGATCCTAGAAGGAAAAAAACATCCGCCTCCCCAGCCACACGTACGGTACATGAAAGATACGATTCTGCATTTCTTCTTCGTTCGTCCTCCATTTTTTCCTGTGTCAGTGCCAAGATTGTTTTCCAACTTTCATTATGCATTCCCTAACCTTTCCTCCCACGGGCGGAGCCGCGCAGGCTCTTCTTGTTGTATTTAATTGTTAATAAGAGTAGGAGGTGATTATCTGAGGGTTGTGAAAGGAGGATAGAGATGACATTAATCTCGTGTTTTCTTCGTCTTTCTTTCTTCTGCAATGAACCCAGTCAGGAAGTTCCAGTAGTCTCAGATCAATACAAAGGTTCCAGTTAACATGAAAATGATATTTGCAATGGTATCTCATTACCAATAGACGAAGAGACTGGAGTGAGGATAGACAAGGGAGAAGGTGGAAGAGGTAGTCAAAGATCACACAATAGTAACCCAACCAATCCCACTTCTTCTCTGGGCTTCCTCTCCCTCCACGTCATCAATCAATAAACAGTAACAAGTAAGTCCCGATCACACAGAAGTGCCACGTGGCACCACTCTCTCATGGAGACAATGAAGACAGCCAGCAGCGAGCAATATCAACGTCAGCCTCAGGTAAGTATCCCGTTCCCAATCATCCACAGATCCCGACCTTCCTCCTTGTCGGAAGATACTCATCAGACGTTGAAGTTCCAGTAGTCTCAGATCAATACAAAGTTTCCAGTTAACGTGAAAATGATCTCTGCAATGGTATCTCGTTACCAATAGACGAAGAGAGTGGAGGGAGGATAGACAAGGGAGAAGGTGGAAGAGGTAGTCAAAGATCACACAATAGTAACCCAACCAATCCCACTTCTTCTCCGGGCTTGCTCTCCCTCCATGTCATCAATCAATAAACAGTAACAAGTGATGACAATAAACAGTAACAAGTCTGATAAGTCCCGATCACACAGAAGTGCCACGTGACAATGAAGACAGCCAGCAGCGAGCAATATCAACGTCAGCCTCAGGTAAGCATCACGTTCCCGATCATCCACAAATCCCGACCTTCCTCCTTGTCACAACCAGTCACCTCGTGTAGACAACGGGGCCAATGCCACATCAGCAGTACGATGCAAACAGGTGGCCTGTCCCACATCAGGAATGTAGGCAAGTGGCCAGCGCCACATCAGCAATGTAGACAAGTGGCCTGCACCACATCAGCAATGTAGATGAGTGGCCAGCGCCACATCAGCCTTGCAGACAGGTGGCAGCGCCACATCAGCAATGCCTGGCGCACAACACAGAAAGCGCCAGCATGCCGTCACAACCCGCGTCGTCGTCCACAGTGCCTGTGCACAGCCAGCGTCAAGCCAGCGTCTCGCCAGCATCGTGTCAACGTCAATGCTAGCATCCAGTCAGAGTCGAGCCAGCGTTCAAGCAGCATAGCAAGACTGAAAAGACTGAATGTTGACCACCCGGAGACCCCTCCTTTTGTAACCTTGGACGAGGCTGTTTGGCCTTAGGTCCCCCTCCTGCAGTCGTACAGATTGACTGACAGCCGAGGGCCTGGATCGTGTGCAGTTGCAGAACTCCCTTCGCCCTGATGCGGTCTGGGTACCTGCATACAAACAAATGTGTGTGTTTGACCGGTGGCCTGGGCTGGGTACAATTTGACTTTGATTGTTGGGTAGTAAGACAGTTGACTTCGTCAACTGTATCTCGTCCAGGCCCTGAGTCTTTACGTGGGGTGGTTTTCCCCCCTTGCCTGTGGCCCTCAAACTTTCCACGAGGCATACAACATGGGTTATTGCATTCCTGCCGGCCCAATTATCGAGTTCCATCGCAAAAATACATCATTTCCCACTCAACCCACGTTCATATGCAGCAACGATGTCAGGAGCAGTAGGTAGGAGTTCCTTCTTACTAAACCATCTAGCTTCAAATGGAGGTTGGGACCTGAATTGTACCTTGTACTGCTTCTGAGGTTTTCCTCTGCCACCTGTAGAAAAATAGCCATGTTTCAATATCTTTTCAACTTCATAACCCCCATTCATAGATGGTGGAAACATAGATGGCCTATTCATAAAGTTATCACCTTCTACATAGGGTATCAGCTTAGACGCATGAAAGACAAGATATGTCCTTAGGTATGGAGGTACATCTATGCAGCAGGAAGGTCCATCTGCATCTCCAATCACATTGAGAACTTCCCAGGGGCCAAAGTAGACAGGTAGCAGTTTTTTAGACACATTTTCTTCTAAAGAAAACTTTTTCGACTTAACCCAAACAAGCTCTCCTTCTTGAAATTGTGAAGGTTGGCGATGTTTATTGGCTTGTTCAATCATTTGTAATTGGGTTTTATGTATGTTTTCCTTAACCTTCTTAATGTCTTCTTCGTACAAAACTGCGAATTCACGCGTACCTGAGGGTAGCCTTTGAATCGGGTCCCTTGTTAACGCGTCAATGGGACGCCTAGGATTCCATCCTTTATGCAGTGCATTAGGCGTTCTACCTGTAACACTATGTATACTGTTATTATATGCACTAGCAAGTTTAGGCAAGTTCTCATCCCAATCTATCTGATCAGGTCGAACATACATTCGCAAAAGTTGTAGGCAAAGACGGTTCACTTGCTCAGTTTGGCCATTCGTTTCAGGATATCTGCCTAACGACATGGTCAACCTGGTCCCATAGACTTCCATCAACTTCTGCCATTTGTAGACTAGTGAACCGAACATCCCTATCAGAAACGATGGTTTTCGGGAATCCATACTCAGAGACCCATTCAATATGAAACTTTTGGATGACTAGTTCGGTTTTAGCTTCAGCAGGCAAAGGAATGAACATAGCATACTTTGAGAATCTATCTACGATGACCATTACCTGACTGTTGCCATTTCGATTCTTAGTGAGACTCATAAAGTAACTAGAAATAGACTCACTTGGCTCACTTGGAATAGGCAGCGGTCTCAATAGTCCCATCAGATTCTCATGTGAGGGCTTGTTCCTTTGACAAACAAGACAAGTCCGCACATAGGTTTTTGGTGAGGAACTCACAATCTTTCTTCATTCCTTTCCATTCAAAACGTTCTTGCAAATCAGCATATGTCTTCTTAAAACCAAAAAGGTCTTCCGCGTCGTGACATTCCCCAATGATTAAGCTCTTGATCGGTTTTTGGTGAGGAACACACAATCTTTCTTCGGTTTTATCCAGAAAGAAGAGTAAGTCATCAGTCATTCGATATTCAGCAAACAATTCAGGGTTCTTCCGTAAAGTTTCAATGATAGGGCTCCAAATAGGATCACTCCCATAACCTTTCAGGATTTGTTCCTTCAATTCGTTCCCAATATCGAGGTAAGAGACAATAGTTCCAAAAAAGTCTGCACGCCTGGACAAAGCATCCGCAACCACATTAGACTTACCTTCGATTGTTTTCAACTCAAAGTCAGAGGTATCAATGAAAGCGGACCATCACACCAGTTTGTCAGAGAGTCTGGGCTGAGTCTTGATCCACTTCAAAGTTGAATGATCAGAATAGACAGTAAAGTGCCTCCCTAAAAAGTAGTGTTTCCAGGTGTCCAATGCAGCAACTAAGGCATACAATTCCCTTTCATAGGTGGAGTTGGCCACTTTCTCTGACGGAAGTCTCCTGGACATAAACTCAGTGGGTCTATGTCCCTTATTGTCGTCCTGCTGTAGCACAACCCCAATCCCATATTGACTTGTGTCAGTCGTGATGATGAAAGGAAGAGAAGGGTTAACAATCTTTAAGACGGGATAGTGAGTCAACAGATGCTTCAACTGTCGAGATGACGACTCACAATCCTTGTCCCATACGAAGGTTTTTCTTTCTTAAGCTGTCTTCTCATAGGTGCAGCTAGCTATCAAGGAGAAGTTTTTGAAGAACTTTCTGTAGTAGATAGCTAGTCCTAAGAAAGATTTCAATTCAGTAATAGTCTTAGGTTCGGGTCAATCTCAAATTGTTGTAATCTTCTTTTCTTCAGGCCTTAGTCCTTCCTCATTCACTATGTGCCCTTAAGTAAAGTACCTCAGGCTTAGCGAATTCTGACTTTTTGGGATTCAGTTTGAAGTTGCCCTCGCGCAACTTCTGCAAAACCATTCGTACATATTTCTCGTGTTCTTCTAGTGTCTTACTGTACACTAGAATATCGTCGAGATAGACTACTACGAACTGAGCAAGCCATTAACGAAACAATACATTCATTGACCTTTGAAAGGTCACAGGTGCATTAGTCAAGCTGAATGGCATAACCACGAACTCGTAGTGACCATACCTGGTCCAGAAAGCCGTTTTATGTTGATCTTCAGGAGCCACCTCGATCTGATGGTACCCTGACTTATGATCAATCTTGCTAAAATACCTGCAACCTTGCAACTCGTCCAACATGTCGTCAATGTGCGGAAGTGGTTTCGCGTTTTTCACAGTGACGGAGTTCAGCCCTAGATAATCAATACATAATTGAAGTTCACCTTCCTTTTTAAGCACGGATAAAACAAGGGCACCATAAGGAGATGAGCTAGGGAGAATCCATCCCTTGTCAGTAAGTTCTTGCAGTTGCTTACGCAATTCCTCAAGTTCCCTGCGAGACATCTGGTAGATGGGACCCTTGGGAATCTTGCTTCCTGGAATAATCTCGATTGTGTGCTCGATAGCACGCTCGGTAATTCCCGTCGGCTCAGTCTGCAAGTCCTTGTACTCATCGAGAAGTTTTTCGATAGAAGGTGGATAGGATGAGGAACACTCACCTACTCGTTTGACAAGTACCATCATCACCACCTGATCCAACTTCTTCTTTACTACCATCAATTGGAAAGGTGGATAACTCGTACAACAGAAAGAAAGAGTGGAGTCGAAGCCAAACCTATGATATAACTTGATTGCTTGAGTTTCAGACTTCTCGTCCTTTAGTTTGACTATTTTCTCTTTGAACTTGACTTTTGGGCCGGCTTCTTCGTGCCAATCCATATCCAGAATCATGTCACAGGGCAGATTCTTCTCTATAAGGAAGGATATCTCATGTAAGATCTTCTTTTCTTCCTTGGTCATGAAATAGCATTTAACACGATCGACGTATTAAGAGACAATGATCGTGCTCTTGTCAGCCAGCATAGACGTGATAGGTCGAGGTAAGTCTTTTACCTTCATTCCCAGATGCAATTTGCGAATTGCCTTTTTTGAGATATAAGACCGCGTCGATCCTGGATCTAACAGTGCACCTACTCGTGTGTGCGCAATCTCAATATCCGCGATCATCAACTCACCCTTAGACTTAGCTTTATTCGCCCACAAACTGCGTAGTGCTATGAGTTCATTATCGAGTTCGTCAAGGGAATCGTCCAGTGAGACATAACAGAGTACAGCGTCAGGGTGTTCTGGACGACGAGCGGAAGAAGAGTCATTCTCTGCCTTGAGAGTCGAAGGGTTAGAAGGGGTTGTAGGCGCCTTACTTCTACTTTGGTCTAAACCCCTGGACTCAGTAGGAGCAGATGCTGCTCCTACTGGCTGCTCGCTTTTGGGTTCCTAATAAAAGGACAGGAGGCGATCACATGCCCTACGGTGCCACACTTGAGACATTGGCGATTGTCCGTCTTGGACTGCCATTCCTCTCGTGTCATGTTCATTTTCTCCCAAGGTTTCCTGAACGCTATGCCGGGATGCTCGGGAAACAAGCGTGGCCTCTTCTTCTTCTTCCGCTGATTCTGGCTGCCAGTACCTCCTCCTCCCTCAACCTCGTCGAGGGGTAACTTCTTTACGATATCATCGTCAAATACAACAAGCATGTGGTCCTGACACATTTGCCGCCAAAGGACCCGCTTGCCGTACCCACCAACCGGACCCGATTTAACTACCGAAGCGTACGGACCTTTCACTTGTGCGGTCATTTGCTCTCTTTGGAGAGCGAGATCTCGAAACTGTCGATAATTGTACTTACCTGACTTGGACTCTGCCACGAGCTGTCCGCGAATGGGCTCGAGCAAGGCACATGAGTAGATATATAGTACCTGATTATCTTGCAGGTTCAATCCTGGTACCTACAGAAGACGGTCCACTTCATGCGACAAGGCATCAACAGAAGTCCAACTTTTTTGACCTATCGTGGTGAGTTCGTCAAAAGCTTTGTATGTTGTGGTCTTGTCGAGGAATCTCTCCTTCATTTTTTGGAGAAACTGCCTCAATGTCAGGGTCTTAGCCCACTCACCTATATTTTTGAAACCAGCAGCGTTGGCTTCCGACAACACCCACTCCTTAGCCACTCCTCCCAGACACGACGTGGAGAAGGCTACCTGATTCTCAAGCTCAACGGGAGCGGTGTTACAATAAGTCTGGATTTCGGCTATCCACAACAACAAATTTTCATCCTTTTTGTTGCTGCAGGTAAACGACAATTTCATCTTAACCTTTTTCTTCTTCTTCGATTTTTTGGGTTCTTTTACCAGTTCTTCTTTCTTTTCGGTGGGTTTTTCCTTCTTCCCTGCCGGTTCCTCAGATTCTTTCTTCAAGGGTCCGGGTTTCCCTACCTTCTGCATTGCATCCTTCATGAGTTTCTCTTGGGGTGGTTTCCTTTCTTCCCCCTTCGTCTCCTCCTCAATACTTACCTTATCTTTTCCCTTCATCAGTCTCATCATAGTGTCCAACGAGACAGTGTNTCCTTTCTTCCCCCTTCGTCTCCTCCTCAATACTTACCTTATCTTTTCCCTTCATCAGTCTCATCATAGTGTCCAACGAGACAGTGTTAGTGTCTATCTTCTTCTTGAGATGAACAAGGTAAGCCATGATAGATTGCAATACAGACGAAAGATCAGTTTTAACTTCATCAAAGTGGAATCGTTCTCTCATTTCTTCGAACATTTTCTCTTGCTGTTCTTTTTCTTCTTTTCTCTTCCGGTATTCCTCGATCTTCTTTCTTTCTTGTTCTAGAGATTTCTCTAGTTGTCTGATATTCTCCTCCATTATCTCGACAGACAATTCCTCTTTTTCCTCTACCTCTTCTTCCTTCGTGCACATTTGCTCGGCGACATACTGGTCAAGAGCAAACCGCCCTTTCTTTATGAGGTCCTCGACCCTCCCGCCGGTTTCCATCATCTCAACAGCAGTTTCAACGGCCTCAAGTTCATTCTTTGCAGCTCGCAGGTTGAACTGTCTGTGAACATGCTGTTCAGTTGCTGGACCTGCACCGTGTATCTCACCAAGCAACTGACGAAGAAGGCCCTTTAGAGTTTGCCTTCTTGCGTCAATCTGCCCACGAGTTTCCAATTCTCCCCTTTCAGCATCAGCGTAGACCATGAGAGGGATAGGGAAGAAAAAAAGAGGAATGAACCGCGTCAGAATGGAGGCACGCACTCATTTTCAGAGAGAGTTCATTTTTCGCCGCATGTATTTGCCGCACAATAAATAAAATTAAAGACAAAAATAAATTCCACAGCTCACGCAACTTCTACAACAAGAAATAATCAAACAGATAAGAAGAAGCAAATTTTCAATTAATTCCGAAGTTCTAACTTTGCTGTCTGTTCTTTGTGATGACGTCCTACAACTACAGGTACCGCAGCCACGGCCAGTGTGATCAAGACAACAGCACACTTGTAAGTACAGACATTAACCACAGACAACCAACAGGTGAGTAAAAGCCAACACAACAACACAATCAATGGTTAGCTTCTATACTCCGTCGTTGAATCATCTGCAGAAGCAATGTAACCAGCACAAAACCAGCACCCGACACTACAGCAAGTCGTGAAGCCGTACCGTCTGCCAGCAACAAGTGCACATTCCACAGTTCCACTACAGCAGCATAATATGCATGCTACGTGTCACCCCTGGCATGCCAACGCAGCAGGTCTGCCACGTCAGCGTCGAGGACCGAAGGTCTACTAGGGGGTACAACTCTTCGATGCCACGTCAGCAATGCATGTCTGCAACACATGCACACTGGTATGCCACGTCAGCTCGAAGCATGCAGCGCTTCAACAGCAGGCAATCGCAACACAGGCACGTGACCATGTCAGACCATGCCCTGCCAGAATAGCATTCTACGTCATGCCACGTAGGCAATGCGCCACATCAACGGTCCTAATCTCTCTCTTGACCAGCGCCACGTCAGCCGATTGCCAACGTGCTCTCGCCGGTATCTCGAAGTCTTCAGTGCAGCCACGTCATCATCTTCGAGGGAGGCTGCACGCATATGCAATACTTAAATGTCTAGACTTGCGATATTGTTACATACTTCAATGAGTATGGGCAGAACCAAAGATCAACCAATATAGGATGAGCATTTATGCAGCGGAAGTCTGATAACGAACTGACTCACATAGACTGACCTACATGGCATCACTCCACACACATACAATCATGAGATGGTGGGGTCAGGGTCATTCATAGACGATACCCAGATCCCGTACACACATACACAGATGAAAGGTGGGAGGAGAGACGAAGGAGGTAGGAGGTAGATCACATCGATAGGTCACMAGGTAGAGTCTGGTAGGTCTCCGAAAAGGTAGTCCAAAATGTCATATAACAAGATCAAAATGTCGAGGACCAAAGGTCACCAATGTCGGAGATAACCGAGTCCAGATGCAACCGGTGTCCAACTKTGATGCAGCCGAGTATCAACCTCAACAATCTCCAAGTCTCCAATCAGGTAAGTACCACAGTCTCGTATCACCGAAATCCAACTCTGATCTCTGTCCACTGGATAGTCTCCAATCTGAAGAAGAAGGAGAAGAAGAAGAAGAAGAAGAAGAAGAAGAAGAAGAGGAGAGAGAGAGAGAGAGGGGACTGGCGAGGGAGAGGAGGAGAGACCCTCCAAGCTCCCGGTACCTCAGGCGGCAATGGCCGCCGTGCTGGCTCAGTCGCCCTGCTGCTGCTCCGCTCGCTGCTGCGCTAAGCTGCGCTATGCTGCGCTCCTGCTTCAGCCCCTGCGCTAAGTTTAGCGCATCAAAACAGTACAATGGTACTGACCATGCCGTGCCGGTAGAGTTCCGGTAAGCCGATGCCTCAACTGAGGCGGGTACCGGTACTTATACCGGTAGGCAATGGTCTGGCCTCAATGCTGCGAGGCCAGGCCAGACCCTGGACCGTCCAGATGGACGGTTCAGCCTCAATCGGCGGGCGGCAGCTTCCAGAGCACCGCCAGGCCCAAACGAAGTGTCGTTTGGGCCTACCCGATGGGTGCTGGTCCAAAATCAGGCCTTTAGGGCCTGTATCCCCAAAGGTCGGGCCTTTAGGCCCTGGTGTGTCCCTCCGGCCCTAAGTCGGGTCCGGTAGGACCCGTGTGAGTCGAAGATGTAACACACTCCCCCTCTTAAAAGTCCGAGGTACCTGCGAGGGCGAAGTTGTCTGTCCGATACCGGGGTGGGTCGGGCGGGACGAGCTGCGTCCTTAGCAAGGCGTCGCTTCATATAGTCTGTGAAGATGAGGGGTGCAGAAGTCTGCAAATCTTCACTGGAGATCCACCGAGTGTCATCAGGCGCACATTGCTTGAATGTGACCTTGTACTGCCTTGGCTTGTTGCCATACTTGCGGTGCGTGATGACTTGGTCAACTTCTTGATGTCCGTCCATAGAAGGCGGATCCTGTGATCGACGTCCGGGGAATTCGTCAGCTGGAGGTGGCATGTAGATGGCCAACTTCGATGCATGGAAGACCCGATGCACTGTTAGGTGCGGTGGAATGTTGATCACGAAGGAAGGACC
>BFEA01000049.1:2072023-2083907 GCA_003427395.1 Chara braunii
AGAGAGAGAGAGAGAGAGAGAGAGAGAGATGGGGGAGTCGATGAGGATTAGGAGGAAGTCGGTGACTGGGGGGGAGGTTAAAGGTTCATCATGCTTTTTTGTTTTTTTCTTCTCTATTTTTTTTCCGTATGTGTGTGTGAGAGAGATAGATAGACGGGGGAAAGGAGGGTGAGGGGAAGCCGGCGAGGTGGTGAGTGGTATAGCCGCGCCAAGTGCCAGGATGTCTTTTTTATTTTGTCTTTTGTCTTTTGATTTTTTTTTTTTTTTTATTTTTTTTTTGTGTGTGTGTGTGTGAGAGAGAGAGAGAGAAGGGGGGGGACTGTGCCAAGCTGTCCGTTATGTGACTCTGACACGTGCTACTTCGTTTCTTCTTTTCGTTTTGCCTTCCCGCAAATGCTCCAAGATGCTCTCATGTCAATGCTACTCCCGAGAAGTCCCCCACCCGAAGAGCAACTGCCAAGCAGATTGAATGCTGATTGTTTCATTCATATAATGCAAAACCTGCGTAACATCAGTGTCACTCCTATAGTTGGAGCCGACTTCCTTCAACTTCCCCAGGCCAATCATCAATGACATCATCTGAGCCCACCAAAGTGAGACTCACCCGCACACGCATGCACTTGCGCACATAGCATAAAAACTCAACAAGTAAGCACGGGGCATGCATACATGCAAGATGGGTTGATCACAAACATATCCAGAGAACACAGCAAACAAAGTCTGAATCTGAATCTTTAGCTGCAAAAACATCAACGGGACAATGGACAGGATTTTCTCAGAAAAGTGCAGAGTTCTTGCACATCACAAAACAAAAACGATGCGGCGAAGGTAATGGCTCCCCAAACAAAACACTCAAAGATAAAGGGAAAAAAAGGCTCGGCGGCATATGATAGGGGAGTTCCTTATGCTTTTTCTTTCTTTTGTGCTTTTTTTCCTTTTCTGTTTTTGCGGGCGAAGCCGCAACAGGTCATCTAGTTGCGATAAAGGAGTTTGCTCTGATACCAAATTGCAATGAACCCAGTCAGAAAGATACTCATCAGACGTTGAAGTTCCAGTAGTCTCAGATCAATACAAAGTCTCCAGTTAACGAGGAAATGATATCTGCAATAGTATCTCGTTACCAATAGACGAAGAGAGTGGAGGGAGGATAGACAAGGGAGGAGACAATGAAGACAGCCAGCAGCGAGCAATATCAACGTCAGCCTCAGGTAAGTATCCCATTCCCAATCATCCACAGATCCCGACCTTCCTCCTTGTTGCAACCAGCCACCTCATGTAGACAATGGGGCCAATGCCACATCAGCAGTACGACATAAACAGGTGGTCTGTGCCACATCAGTAATGTAGACAAGTGACCTGTGCCACATCAGCAATGTAGACAAGTGGCCTGCGCCACATCAGCAATGTGGACAAATGGTCAGCACCACATTAGCAATGTAGACAAGTGGCCTACGCCACATCAGCAATGTAGACAAGTGGCCTGCGCCACATCAGCAATGTAGACGAGTGGCCAGCGCCACATCAGCCTTGAAGACAGGTGGCAGCTCCACATCAGCAATGCCTGGCGCACAACACAGAAAGCGCCAGAAGGTCAACATAAGACGGCTTTCTGGACGTCTTATGTTGATCTTCAGGAGCCCCTCCCTTTGTAACCTTGGACGAGGCTGTCTGGCCTCAGGTCCCCTTCCCACAGTCGTACAGATTGTCTCACAGCCGAGGGCCTGGATCGTGTGCAGTTGCAGAACTCCCCTTCGCCCTGATGCTGTCTGGGTATCTGCATACAAACAAATGTGTGTGTCTGACTGGCGTGCTGGGCTGGGTACACTTTGACTTTGACTGTTGGGTAGTCTGACAGTTGACTTCGTCAACTGTATCTCGTCCAGGCCCTGAGTCTTTACGTGGGGTGTGTTTCCCCCCTTTTGGCCTGGGTCTGAGTGCGGCCTGTGGCCCTCAGACTTTCCAGGAGGCATACAGCATGGGTTATTGCACTTTATTCTCTCCTGGTCTAAATGCACTTCTTCTTGAGTTGCAACGTATGGCGTTGTATCAAAATTGTCTTTCATTATGAATTGAGCAAGATCAAAGTGGATCTTAGACTGTGATGAGTGGTTGTGATGCAAGAGGAGGGGTAACTGAGAGTGTAGTCACACCCACGATTCAAAGTCTACATTCTTGATTGTAGTTTGCATTGTATGAACGTGAATCTGAAGTGCACGTGTGCATTCTATGCATAGAGGTTATGTGTTGCCTTAACTTTTTGGAACGAATGATGTCATCCCTTGAACCCTTTCCCTGATTATCGCGGCAATTATATGACTCTTATGTGTGTACAGGAACGAGCTTGAGAAAGAACAAGAAGGATATGACGTTATTATAGGAGACCTTGCAGACCCTGTTGCAGGTGGCCCCTGTTATCAGTTATACACTAAGGTAAACCGTAAATGTCCAATTCATGTTGCTCATTTCCTTCTTGGTGCAGGAACTGGCACTTGGCTACCTGTTATGTTCATTTCTTGAAGTGCAGCATTTCGACCCTGTGAATTGACATACATGAACCTGAGAACTGCAGCTTGTGTACTTACCTGTTGGTGCATAAATCAGCTGGGACAAGAGAGGATGCTCCTAGAAGAATACCAGCAGCAACTCCATGTTTTTCTCACACACAATGTTTGAAGTTTGAACCAGAGCAAAGCAGAAGATGTCACAGTAATCTGTGTGACAAGTGCATATATTGGGAGCATCCTCAGAGCTAGGCGGTCTCCGGGGTAGATCCGGAATAAGCTGGTATCAAAGAGTAGTAGGGGAAAATGCCTGAGGGGCAGTGACGCATGGTTGACACTTGGCATCCCTCCCTTTGAGTGGTGCCAACCGGGCTATGGTGCTCTGGACCTTGACACCAGACCAATCTAGACGGACGGCCGTCTGGTTGGATCCGGACGTTCGGTTATTCGGACAAGAATCGGAACATTCGGACATCCGGAACCAGGCGATCTGGATGTCTGGAAATTTGGTCTCGATTATAGATATATAAAAAACTGTTTTCAAACTGTTCTTCAACGTTTATGTGACCTGCAATGTACTGTTTTCCACATCATATTGGATGTACATGGAAGTACACTCAAGTAGATTATCAAGTGTAAGTGTAATTGGTTGTGCTCAGCAACTAGTACCAGTTCACTATTTGATGTTAGTTCATACTACTCACATCATATTCACAACATGACAGTATTCAGAGTCACCTTCGTAAGAGTCTGAGAGAGATGATGGCCGTAGCATTCTGACATCAAACAGCTTAGAAGAGTTGTAAAGAAAAATAAAAAGTAAAAAAATAAACTGCAATGAGCCAAGTACTCGTCAAGTTGAACTTCGCATACATCAACGAACATTCACATGAGAGTTCACACGTGACAAGCCAAATTGAGATACAATCAACACTTGAAGATGTCGTCTCCAATATTATTATCAATATACGAGAATGTTTGTCTCCAGCGGCTCTGCCGCACACACACACACAACGGTCTCAACCAGATAGCGGCTACGGCTTCTCCCTTCTCTCTCTCTCTCTCTCTCTCTCTCTCTCTCTCTCTCTCTCTCTCTCTCTCTCTCTCTCTCTCTCTCTCTCTGTGTGACTTGACTCGCTCTGCCTCACTCTCTCTCTCCACCCTGGATACACCCACTCAGGTCGCTCACACCTCGGTGGCTATGGCGGCCGTCCTCCTGCTCTACATCTAGCCTAGTCATGGAGTAGCTCTCAAGCGCCCTCTTCTTCTTCAGGCGCAGAGTGCCCAAGCTGCCTTAACGCACAAGCAGCAGCAGCGCTTCCGCATCTCGCAACTGAACAAGTGATGAGCTGCTGCACTGTAGCAACTGAATATAGGACTTGGCTTGGCTTGGCTTGGCCTGCTTCAAACCGGTACCGGTCGTCCGCGGCCTGTCTGCTGCAAACATTTTGTCGGTCCGGTAGCTTCCGGACTTTCCTGGGACATGCTGCAAAATTGGACTTATGACTGTCGGGCTGGACTGGACGCTTCTAGACTTTTCTTGCCGGGTACCGGACGGACTCCTACCGATCTACGACGCTTCGGTACCAACACCTACCGACCTACGACGCTTCGGCCTCTGGACCCTACGGCCTACCCTACGGGATGGCCCTGGGACTTGGGACTTGTCGGGACCCTGGGACCAGGACTGGGTGTCTGCAGCGCGAATCCTTTCACTCCCACCGGCCTGATTTCGAGGTTCTCCGAGAAAATCTCAACTTTATCTATCATACACGTTCATTCCTCATCGGGCCCTCTCATAGAAAGAGAATGTGAGGGGGCGTCTGTATTAGTTCTTCCTTGGGGAACCAGCTGTCTTCGCTGGGCTCCTGGTAGGCAAACCTGACCCTATATTGCCGTTGTGGCCTTCCTCTGCGACCTGTGTGGAAAGTATCTTGGGCCACTATTCGGTCTACATCACAACCTCCATCCGTATCTGGTGGAATCATGGAACGTTGGGAGGGAAACTGGTTGTTTGTAATACAGGGAAGCAACTTAAATGCGTGGAATACCGGGTACGTGTGCAGGTGGGTGGAATCTCGATCGTGTAGGATGGACCATCCGCCTCTCCTTTGACATCTAAGACTTGCCATGGCCCCCTATATGCAGGTGACAGTTTCTGCGAAATTCCTTCTTCAGGAACGAACTCCTTAGACTTAACCCATACCAAGTCACCTACTGCAAACTGCGATGGTCATTGGTGTTTGTTAGCTTGTTCTACCATCTGGTGCTGGGCCTTAAGGAGGCTCCTTTCGACCTGCTCTAGATCCTTCTTGTATTGAATGGCAAACTCCCTTGTACCAGGTGGCAGTCTTTGAATCTGATCGGGATTCAAGCAGTCAATCGGGCGTCGGGACTTGGGGTTGCCAACCTCTGTGCAGTTCGTTAGGGGTGCGTGCAGTGGCCAAGTGCACCGAGTTGTTGTACGCAGACTGCACTTTGGGAGGATGTTTCTCCGAGTCGATCTGGTTGGGCCTAACGTACATGCGTAGCACTTGCTGGAGTAGTTTGCTCATCTGCTCGGTCTGGCCATTGGTCTCCGGGTGTCGACCGGAAGACATGGTCAGCTTTGATTCATAGACTTTCATAACCATTGCCAGTGCTAGTCCGTGAATCTGCTATCTCTATCTACAACAACCGTCAGTTGACTCTTCCCGTTCTTGCCTCAGCTGGCAGCGGAATGAAAACGGCAAATTTACTAAATCTATCTACAACAACCATCAGTTGACCCTTCCCGTTCTTGCTTTTAATCTTCGTGTCCATGAAGTCGATTGACACGGATTCACCAGGACCGGATGGGACAGGTAGCGGCCTCAATACGCCAAGTGGGGACTGTGTGGAACTTTTGTTCCGTTGACACACTTGACATCCCTGGATATAGGCAATGTAGTCGTGCTTCATGCCGACCCAGGTGTAGGACCGGAGGAGATTAGCATAGGTTTTCCTCCAACCGAAGTGGCCCTCAGTGTCATGACACTCTCCCAGGATCAGACTTTTGACCGTATAGTTGTTCGGGATGCACAGTATGTCAAACCTGTCTGTCTTTTCGAACACTAGTTCGTCGGTTACTCTGTAGTCCGGGACTTCGTGTGGCGCAGTCTGCACCCTTTTTATTAGTTCGCTGTAAACGGGATCGTCAGTGTACGCAGCCTTGATCTGCTGCTGTTGCTTGGTGCCTGCATCTAGGTAAATGACGATGGCACTGAAGAAGTCTGCGGGTCTACTCAGCGTGTCATCGACGACATTTTACTTGCCTTTGACTGGTTTCAATTCAAAGTCAAACTGTTAGATTTCCCGAGCCCATCTAGTTAACTTAGGGGTCATCCGGGCTTGGGTTCTTAACCGGCCCCTACGCCGGTCAAAGTAGGCTTTAAAACGTCTTCCTAGGAGATAATGTCGCCGGTGGTTCAATGCTTCTCTCAAGGCAAAAAGCTCGCGTTCGCACGTCGTTGCAATGACCTTCTCACTAGGTAAGCTACAAGACATGAATTCTACGGTCTGTAACCCTCTCCGTCATTCTGTTGGAGTACAGCGCCAATTCCCTACTGGCTCGCATCAGTAGTGACAATATATGGGAGTGATGGGTCTGCAACCTTAAGGACTGGATACTCAATTAGCAACTTCTTCAATTTCTTGAAGGCTGAGGTACAGTCTTTATCCCAATTCCAAACTGTTTCCTTCCTCAGCAGTTTGCGCAGGGGTGCAGCTATCATGGTGAAATTTCATATGAATTTTCGATAGTAATTGGCTAGGCCTAAGAACGACCGCAGTTTAGTCAGTGTGTGCATTGTGGGACAATCCCTGATTGCTGCTATCTTTGCAACTTCCGGTCTAACTCCATCTCCATCTAACACGTGCCCTAAATATAGCACTTGACGCTTTGCCCATTCACACCTCTTCGGGTTCACCTTGAACTTCACAGTTCGCTGCTTTTCTAAGATCAGGTGCGGATGCTGCTGGTGCTCCTCTAGAGTCTTACTAAAAATCAAAATATCATCTTAGATAGACGACTATGAATTTGTCTAAGCACTCACGAAAGATCATTCATGCATCTCTGGAAGGTAGCAGGGGAATTCGTCAGACCAAAGGGCATGACCACAAACTCATAGTGGTCGTAGCGAGTCCTAAAGGCTGTCTTGTGCTGGTCTTCGGGTTGTAACTCTATCTGATGGTAGCCCGACTTCAAGTCAATCTTGGAAAAATACTTGCATCCCCGCACCATATCCAACAGATCATCTATCCTAGGCAAGGGTTCGGCGTTCTTTACCGTGATCACATTCAAACCACTGTAGTCAATGCACATTCGCAGTTCGCCTCCCTTCTTAGGCACGAATAGGACTGGTGCACCATACGGCGATGAACTGGGCTTAATCCACTCTTTCTCTATTAGTTCATCAAGCTGTCTGCGCAACTCATCGAGTTCTTTGGGAGACATTCGGTAGATTGGCCGCTTGGGAGTTTTGCTACCGGGCTCTATCTCTATCTGGTGCTCGATTTCCCTTTCCACTACTCCTGTCGGGGTCTCTCCCACGTCAGCAACTCTTTCAGCAGCTTTTGTTGGCTCCTCCTCCTTTTCCTCACTCACCGGTCTAACATATGCTATGAAGACTTGGTCAACCAGATTGGCTTTGACCACGTGCCTGGCAAACACAGGGGCACTCATACAGAAAAGGGACAAACTGCACTCTACTCCAGACTTGGGTAGCACTGCGTACATGTACACAGGTTGCGCATACATACGTACACGTATTTCTGTACGCGACATGTACATGCGTACATGTACTCCCGTACGTGGGAATATGTAGGGGAAAAAAATAAATAAAAAAAAATTGTTATGCAAAATGATATTTCAAACAACTTTTGCCCGAGACTCATCTCAAAATTCTGCACCAAATTAGAGTAAAAAATCAAAAACGCAAAAGACAAATAAATTGAAATAGAAAATAAAAAATAAGAAGAAAACAGAAAAACTGAAAACAGAATTTTGTAACAAATATATGTTATGCAGAATCATGATACAAACAACTTTTGCCTGGGAGTCATCCCCGAATTCCCAACCAACTCGAGTAAAAGATCGCAAACTTAAAAAAAAGTAATATTATCATAACTTTTAAAAAACCTAGGAAGTTTTTCATGCCCGGACGGGCAGCCGGGCGTGTCGCCCGGGGGGGTACCCCGGGCGTGCAAAAAAAATATATAATATTTTTCTTTTTTTTTTTGCCTTTCTGTGCTCTCCCAGAGGACCCCAAATTGAGGCTCATTTCATTTTTTGAGAGTTGGCTGTCAAGGGGGGGAAAGGGGGGTATAAATTGTTTTTAAAGGGGCTAAGAGGGGTTAAAGGGGAGTCCTTTAGTGTGATTTTGTTATTTTCTTTTTTATCTCCGATATGGTGAGGAATTCTGATGTGACCCTCAGCCAAAAGTTGTTTGTATTGCAATTTTACACAACGTATTTTTATTTTTTGGAATTTTTTGACTTTCGTTTTTGTTTTTTTGTTTTTTGCGCTGGGGCCTAGGCTACCAGCCGGACACCCGGGTCCCGGGTGGCCAGCCCGTGCAAGGAAATATCCGAAAAAAAACTATGTTATGCAGAAAAATAAACTGAACAACTTTTGCCCCAGGGTCACATCGAAATTCTGCACCAAATTTAAAAACAAAAAATAAAATTTAAAAATATTTTTTTTTCTTTTTCTTTTTCTTTTTTTTATTGTTTTTGGCCCAGCCGGGCAAGTGACCCCGGGCCACTCTGGTAGCGTAGGCTGGGGCTGCTCGGAACCCTGCCGGGGGTCATGCCCGGCTGGGCATCCGGACACAAGTTGGGTGTCCGGGCGCCCGGAAAAACAACCTAGTAAAAAACTATTTTAAACTAGGCTACCAGAGTGGTCCGGGTCCACTTGCCCGGCCGGGCCAAAAAGAAAAAAAAAAATAGAATAATAAACATGATTTTTTAATTTGAAATTTTTATTTAAATTTGGTAAAGAATTTCGATGTGACCCTGAGGCAAAAGTTGCTCAGTTTATTTTTCTGCATAACATGGTGAATTTGTTTTTGGATTTTTTGGATTTTTTTTTTTTTTTTTTTTTTGGGCAGGGACCTTCCCTAGTCCTTGCACGGCCGGACCGCCCGGGAAAATAGGGTGACCCGGGCCGCCCGGCTGGTAGCCTAGATTTAAAAGTAATTTTTGAAATTTTTATTCTTTTAAAGTTTTCTTTAAACCACCACTACCTTTCTCAGTGTTGGGAAAAACGGTAATATACGTCACACCGCATTTATCGGGGGTCCCGAGGAGGCTCGGGCAAAAGAAAGTGTTTTGGCCTTGTGGGCCTTTACAGCAAAAAAAAATGGAACCAAGAAAACCACAGTGGGGAAAGGAAGGAGGTCAGGGAAGGCCGTGAAGGTGCTGTGCTGACATCAATGCTTGAAGGAACGCATATACCCAGAATAACATCTAGTTCCGTTTTCTTTTTTTTTGTTTTGTTTTTTCCCTATTGATGTCGTTATAGTGCGCCCTGCCAACCAGGCAGGGCGGAATCCATGGACAGCTGACACTTTGCAACGAAGGGGACACTCTCAGATGTATTCAAGATTCTGTATCCAGTTGTTTTCACGTCACTAAAGGTTGTTGATGTTTTTTCCCCCCTTCTTTTCTGTCCTCATGTAACGGCCCGTTGGAGGGCGTACTGTGTTAGATTTGCCCGCAATTCTGTATCCAGCTGCTTTCATGTCCAAATAGCTTTTTTCTTTTTTTTTGGTTCTTCATTGATCCTGGATGTGCTGCCCTTATTACGGGAATTCTGTATCCAGCTGCTTTCACGTCCAAATAGCTTTTTTCTTTTTTTTTGGTTCTTCATTGATCCTGGATGTGTTGCCCTTATTACGGGAGGGCTGTAATGCCCGTTGCTAGGGCACACTCTCACGTGCACCCCGGATTCTGTATCTAGCTGCTTTCGCGTTGCTAGTGTTGTTGCTTTTTTTTTCTTTTTTCTTTTTTCTTTTTTTTTCTTTTTCATTTCTGTAGAGTATCAGAAAAGAAAGCACAATGGGACCCAGGCTCGGCAAAACTCGGTGCGCAGTGAAATTCAGGGTCAGTAAAAACAGGATCGGAGGTGGTGGTGGTGTAAGGTTTTGGATTTTTAAATCGAGCTTGGTTGGGGATTCGGGTATGACTCCCAGGCAAAAGTTGTTTGTATTATTATTCTGCACAACATACTTTTTTTTTCAGATTTTTTTTTTTTTTTTTTTTTATGTAACCGTACACGTACGCGTTATTTTGGGTTCGTACGTGTATGGCGGAATAGGTACGCGCACGCACTTCGTACGCGTACAGGGTGCTACCCAGCTCCAGACTCGTGAAACAACCTGATTTTTGTTTTGCCTCCTTCAGGACTGGGCAGCCAGCATTCATGCTCGCTCATCTTCACGTCAGCCCTCGCGGCCTCTCCCCAATCTGTCCCTAGGATCAAGTCGAAAGGTAGGTTGTCCTCCACTAAGAGAGTCAGGGAGTGCAGAACTTTCCCTACCTTGTTCCCCCCCTCCAACCGGAAGTATGCCGTTATCCCTTCAACGTATTCTTCGACTCTCATTTTGTGATTACCGGCCAGCCTGCTCACACTGGCTCATCCAATTTTAGAACCTTCATACCGAGGTGCATCTTCTGCAATCCCCTTCGGCTAATGTAGGTACGTGGAGAACCACTATCAAGTAACGCGCCGACTCGCTCTCTACTAATTTCAACATGTGCTAAAATTAGTTGCCATCTACTCTTCTTCTTCATTTCGGCCCAAGCTTGGCGACGAGTGATCAGCTCATCACCGATGCCTGCGAGGGAACCACCCAAAGAGACCCTAGCACAAGCGGTCTCTGGGCATTTAACTGGGTGGGGGGGGCCTACATCAGTCTTTGCCATAGGGACCTTCCGACAGGAGGGTGTCTGCTTAGCGCACGCTTCTGTCTGTCTGTCTGTGTCTGAATGTTACGGACTCTGCCAGGGCTCGATCCCTGGTCCGCGGGTTACCACCTGCCAGGCTGTATTTTTGAGTCTCCGATCTCCGGTTCCTGACTGTTGGCGCCCTCTGCAGTTAGCGCCCATTCTTTGGCACTTTCGGATTTCGATACTTGGCGCCATCTAGCAGCGCCATCTGGCATTTTGGCGCCTAGGCTCAGACCCTCGATTTTCAGTGCAGCCCCGAGGCAAATTGCACTTTCGCCCTCAGACTCGAGTCCGGTACTTAAGACCGGACTCGAGCTGAGTTCGGGCATTCAGTGTTCGGTCTCAGTGCTTGTGCTTCAGTGTGACTTGCTGCGACATTGTGTTCGGAATCCAAGATTGTGACTTTGAGACTTTGCAACTTTGCCACTTTGTGTCTGCGTCCGTCGAGTCGTGTCGATTCGTGTCGAGTCGAGTGAGTGTGTGTGTGTGCTCTCACTCCCTCCCTCTCTCTTCCTCGACCTCTTTGCTCGGAGCGGCAAACGGCCCTCCCTCCCTCCCTGTTTCGGCATTGCCACGTCATTGACATTGTCATCTTCAGCGTCGCCACATAATCGCCATCGTCGTTGTCGTCGTCGCTGCCACGACATCGTCAGTGTTGCCTCGTACTCGCTGCCACATCATGGGCACCGTTGCCGCTGCCATCGCCGACGCTGCCATCGCCGATGCGCAGGGTAAGTCTTGTCACACTAGTATCGGAGCGGCAAATGGCCCTCCCTCCCTCCCTGTTTCGACATTGCCACGACATCGACATTGCCATCTTCAGCATCGCCACATCATCGCCATCGTCGTCGTCGTCGTCGCTGCCACGTCATCGTCAGTCTTGCCTCGTACTCGCTGCCACATCATGGTCACCGCTGCCGCTGCCATCGCCGATGCGCAGGTAAGTCCCCGAAAAAAGAAAAATTATTTTCTTTTGCCTTTTTTTCTTTCTTCTCCCCCTCATATCTTCTTCCTCCTTATCATCGCCGTCGTCATCGTCCCTCCCTTCCCCTCCCCTTCTTTCTCCCCCGTCGCCGACATTCCCTTTCCCATTCTTCTTCCTCCTCCTCTTCTTCTTCTTCCTCGTCGACGTCATCTTCTCTTCTTCTTCTTCTCTCCCCCTCCACGCACCGGTTCCCCCCCTCCACGCACCGGTTCCCTCCTTCGCGTGCTCCTCCTTCCACGCGCCACCTTCTCCCACCTCTCGCGCGTCCCCCCTCGAGATCTTCGCCCTCCGTCGCTCCCCTTAGTCCCCCTCACTTCCCCGCGCTCTCTCGCCCCTGCCCACCTTCCCCACTTCCCCACTCCCGGCGCGATTCCCCGTCCTACCTTTCCCACTTCCCCACTCCCCGCGTGATTCCCCGTGCGATCCCCCG